>DWEI01004043.1:0-12099 GCA_018245875.1 Mysoria ambigua | reverse complement strand
TCAAGTTGCGTCTTTTGGCATCTAAAGCTATCCTACCCGTTCATGCATTACCATTAACGAATAACACAAAAATATTATTTTGGATTAATTGTAAACATGCTAATAATACAATCAACACAGTATGTTTTCGTGACGAATTTGTTGTCTTTGCGAAGCGTACGCTTCTTCCGCGGACGGGGCAGCCCTAGCCCAAGTTTTCGGCGGGACGTCCGGACGCGCCGGCCGAACAATGGCGCTCACGCCCGCCCGCGGCCGCGCCCGTGCCGGTGGTGTCCGGCACCTCGTGGCCGCTCGCAACATTCGTTCCGTGCGCCGTAAAACGCCAACCACATGTGCGGCTCGTCTTACGCGAATATAAATCAATTATTTATTAGTTATTTGTCATGTTCTGCTCGCGTTTACATTCCTCAAACTTAATACGTGAGCTTATATATATATATGTATGTATGAAATATTTTCGTAATAAGAGGCATGGTAAAATTAGCTATGGGCGCGTTTGTTCTGCGCTAACGTCGGAAGGAATTGTACGTACACTAGGTACAGGAAAACAATGGTATGATATCATTTGTTATGGCTGCATTCTATTTATGTAACGCAGAGCAACATTGACCTCTTTAACAGGAAACATGGCGCATACTCCACCACGTCGCCACGGACTTGCTGCTTATGATGTTTTCTTTCAAACGTAAAATAATGCCTGTTGTCCGAGAGAAGTAGTGTAGTACAAGGTGGTGGAGTCTATTGACATACACCGGGTCCAGTTCTAGAATCTGAGCCACTACTAGAAAATCTCAGAAAAATTATATAGTGCCCGACCCGGGAATTGAACCCAGGACGCCCGTTTGGCAGTCGCACTCGCAATCAACACGACCAATGTCAACGTCTTTTTTATCCGCTTTATCAATTCCTATACATAGAAATATATTTATTGCGCACGACACAGGTAGACTGAGGTATCACAAAGTCTAAGGACATGAGGCTTTCAAGCACACTTCAAATTAATCTGATAGCTCATTAAAAATGTCCAGTTACGATATGTTTAATCGTCCACCAGTGGATGCCTGGTGCCACGTCAGTGGGGGGCGGTGTACTCTTAACGGGTCTTGACTTTTGGTGTTTTGAATTTCACGTCCTTTTCCACATACACATGTACGAAGTTATATTTTTATATAGTTTATCATTTGTCTGCTTAATATAGCAACATGTCCTGCGCACTTTCAGAACATTGGTCTTGTATGATTTGTCTGAAGATATTATTATTACTAGTATCGCATAAAAGGTATCGTCGTATGTAATCGTCGAACAAGGCGCATTGATTTTATCGGTTCATCGTACTCCGCCTCTCCTCTATTCACGATACGCACACACACACACACACATACATATACATATACACATATCGGTGTGCGTACATTCGATCGCAATTAGCTCGGTGTCGTGTTTGTTGCACTCGGCCGCGGAGGCCGGCGCGCGGCCGCTCGATCGGCGCTAACTCACCGTCTGTCCGATTGTTCGATATTCGTCGATACACACTCGTGCCGTGGAGATGTAGCGTGCAGGCTACGGTTTTAGTGTTAGGTCTTGGTGTGTCCGACCGCAAGGGTGGGGTTACCGTGTAGAAGTGCCGTAGGTGTCTGCAGTGTCATGAGACCTTTCCGATTTGTTGCACTGCTCGAAGGAGCTCATAAACGCTGCGTTTGAAGAGCTCCGAAATATTGAATTACAAATTATATGTATAGATACGTAGATTCGTTTGGTTGCAGAGTTATCGCCCGTCCGCCTCCGCTGGAACATGTCGGTTGTTGGTGTCCATTTTGTAGGTCCTGGTAGCTAGGTAGCCTTACTGAGGAACGAGGGGTCTCGTATACGGATCATCTATACGATGACGCACGTATGACGCATCTGAGAGAAAGGCTTGCAGATAACACTAAGATATAGATGTGAGTGAGTTCGCAGCTACATAATTAATGGGTCTACTAATATTTGCGAAGCGTCAGTGGTTGATGGAATTATAATTAATTTATGATTTATTCTTTGTCTCAATATAACATGTCTTGGAGTAAAATGAGCCTTCCGTTTTCCGGTTTATCAGATTTATTTGTTTGAGATGGATTTTTTGTTTTACACATATTTAGTGTAACCGGTAAATGAAAACAATTCAACAAAGATGTTCAATGTCTGGAATGTGACGCATAGTTTCGACGACTTTGTGATGAGCGCGTGTATAATATTTCCCGAACGCCGTATACATATATAAAGCTTATGTATAATAAAACTGTGATAAAGCCTCTAACACGAGTACCAACTTGGATCGCTTCCAAAGGACGGTGAAGGTCAATCGGTTACAGTAAAGTTATGGGCACCTCTGGTGTCGTAATCAAGGGCGAATTCAGTTGTTTACCCGTCGTGTTGGGATGTCATTTTGTATGAATAATGTCCTTGTTTTGTACATCGGTAGGACGAATGAGATGAAATTATAACTATGTAGGTATTCGCTGTGTCTGATATTCGGTTACGTATTTCTTGCAAGTTTGGATGTGGTATTTGGTGTTTTTTTTTACTTCAATGAAAATTCAGCTATTGCAAAATTAATAATAAGAATATTTTTTCAATTAATAATAATTCACATATCGTTGAGTCCCAGAAATGCGTGAGCTGTTGCATATGAGTCAGTTCCTTTCATATTAATGTTACAATGTAGTTTGTCTTATAATCTTATTATATAAAATGTGAATAAAACAATGGTAAAGAACAGAAACCAATATAAATGCAATAGAATGTTTTCATGTTTGCGTGTTGAGTGTCTGTATGTATATTAATAAGGTAATGTTATTTTATGCCTGTAATCCCCGAAGAGGTAGGCAGAGGAATGCAAAACATTCACACGTTTCACCAGTTACGTTTACGTCCCACTATGGAATAGGTGATAATAACATCTATTATTAATAATATTATTTTTATAGTTGAAACAATATTAATCCCAGTAGAAGCATGCGGTGGTCCGGTTTTGTAATCAACATGTAGCCACGTCTAAGATAGAACATCATTTCTATTTTTCATCAAACGTGAAAGCATGTACTCGGTTGGCTGTAATTAATATATTTATTCACAAATTATTGCTCATAAAATACTATTTATATTCACTAGTCGGAATGTGTATGAGCCATTTTTTGATAATAATGATTACAAACGTGACGACACCAATCGGAGTGTATCGACGGGAGTGCGTGCGGGTCGTCCGTTTGGTGCGCGCTGTCGCCTCGCACGCGGCGTGTCATACTGTAGCGCCGCTGACTAAGTTACCTACTTAGCCGATGTTTGCACTACGCACGGATACTGTCGCGTGCAAAAGTGGATAACACAGTAGGGGTACTGCATAACGTTGGTGTGGCGACTGTACATACAGCGATGATTCAATACATGCGTAGATAAAATCGATTCAGGTGAAATGAGCGTAATGACATTGTTTAATGTTTTATGATTCATTTAAACTAATGACGTCCGTACCGATTAATTTCGTAATGAAATATTTTTAACGTATTTTAACGAACTTGCCGTAAGTTTAAATTTAGAATGATGCGTTTTATTTCTTTCTATTAGTCATTTAATACAATAGGTGCTTGACATTTTTTTTTAATTCTGCGAAACAGAGTATCATAATGGACGATTTGAATATACTAGGATGTAAAGCTCATGATTATCGTACGTAAGATATTAAATAAGAATAAATATTTGCAGTTTAAATTCCGCTTTATAGGTGAGCATGAAAAGAAAAAGAATATTTATTTCTCACCACGTAGAATTTGATAGAGGTTTTAGGGGAAAGCCGAAGTGAGTCACGAGTGTTGCGTCTTAAGGGAACTGTCAAACGATGCGTGGTAAAGTGACTCAGAGGTTCTTAGCCGCCTGCCGGACTCGCTCTGTTTTCGTGTCAGGGTTTTTTGCTTTACCTCCATACGAAGAGATCGCTACTTCTCCAACTATGGTACAAATTTAAGTCGAGAATTATTTATTTATATATAGATTTAGAATAACCAATTTTTATAGAACAAGGCTGGACGTAAACGGCTTGCTGTTTTTTGAAATAACAATTTTGGCATTCTGAACATCAAAATGAAAGTCGAACACGTTGATTGTGTCTCGTTTTCTTGCGTTTTATTGCCGCACGATTCCATTATGAGCTGTGTTTACACTTGTAGTACATAAATCTCGGGACAATTTCACATACGGCCATCTGATGTCACAACTAGGCGGAACCTGAGGTTTGGTGAGCAGGCAGCTTCTAAATGACAATGAGAGACACGTATGTTACACACAAACACATAGCTGTTAAATATGTACTAATACAGGTTTTTTTATACTATACAGAATATACATCTTCCCGCTCTCCTCCGTCTCCCCTTCCTCCGTCTTCGCCTTTCTTACTTCTTCACCACACCCGAGCGAGCCAATCAATCGTATCAGTCAATAATAACCACTGAACCAACAGACTAGTATGCTTTGATAATTTTTAACATTACATAAATTGCACTAAACGGAGTTATTATAATATAGATGTACATGTTTAGATGTATATTTATGCTTGTATACATGTGTGAGTGTATATTTTCATTACATAATTATCAGTTTACTCTAATTATTCAGTCGGTCCAGTGATTATTAAAGCCGACTGATATTTGTTCTCTTGTTATATGTAGGTACATGTCTATTTGTCTATTTAGAAATTTGTGTTTAATGGTTGTTCGAAGTATATCAGTACAAGCTTTACTTTTATATTAGATTGTAATGTAAGTTTTCCCAAGACAATATTATTATTATCATCAAAAAATTATTTCTTATGACGGTGATAATACTATTTTGGATTTCTCAAAAGCAAAATTCGCCTATTGTTAATTGAATGACGAAGTGAATCACAATATATAAAGTCATCGATTTATCCCTGCAACATGGTCACGTGTAGTATTAATGTTCGCATTCGCATAACGACTGAGAACAACAGGATTTTATCAATTTTATTGCGTACTGTACGTATTTTAGGGTTCGGTATGAACGCCTGAAACAGTTACAATTACGATGAAACAAAAAAAAATACATTTTCCGGAAATATTCATCCAATTGGTTCACTAACATGTAAGTTGTGTTGCAAGAGAGTTAGTAGTGTGTAAGATGTAATATTATTTTGTGAATTAAATATTTTTTTACACAACTTTACTCGCGACTGACTATCCAATCTCAAATTTGTCCTAATCTAAATATATATGTAGATGTATCATCAATCTTTAACCCCAACAGAGTTCAAGATACGCTATCCACAATCATTTGTCCCGATCGAGAGTCGTAACCACAAGCCCCGGAGTATAACACTGGTCTGTAGATAACCGAGTACCGATGTAATTGTAATTTGTCTTATGATATAATAGAGGGCGCGCAGTTCTCGACGGACTGCGCGCCGGATCGCGCTCGGTCGATTGTACACGAGCGGACGATTGACGCGTTCGATATCTGGACGGTTACCGACGCACGGCCGCAGCCAGAGGCGTGCGCGCGTATGTGTGCATGTGCATTTATTTATTTATGGACAAGCAACAATGGCTCATATTACATTATTGTTATATTGAAAATAATCAAAACGTAGACTGCACGGGTGGTCGTTGTTGCGTTTGAGTATTTAACGTGACTTCGTTTTTCTTCAGACGGTCGTGTTAAAAATTGAATCGGAACTGTATGTTTAACGAATAAAGAAAATGTAGGTTATGGTCAAAGTGTGACTGCCGATCGGGAGGTCCCGGGTTCGATTCTCGGGTTAAACACTACAAAGTTTTCTAATTTAGAATTTCAAGTACTGACTCAGTCTGGATATTTGCCCGACGCATAGCAATAGGCTCACCACCTATTCCATAGTGGGACGTAAACGTTACCGGTGAAACGTGGCGTTAAGTTTTTTTACGCTTTCATTATGGTCCTACCACAGAACAAGCGGACAGTCTTTTTCCGTACACTGGCTACAAATGTAATACGCTGTTAGTTTTGGTTTAACATTAGTCAGCTTTATTTCAGTAGGCATTACCTTTTCTAACTGTGCCTACAAATGTCTGCGGATAGTCTTTATCGATATCGTTAAGGTAACGTTAATGCGTTCTAATTTTTTAGCTATCATTATTGACGTCTTCATAATTACTGCCTCCTATCGTAAATGCTGGTTTTTAATTAAGTTTCGTGTCATTAAATAGGTCTCGATCGTTAAATAAAATGATAACGCAGCAATTGTTGGTGATATATATATTGTAATGTCAATAGCGATTAAGGAAATTAGCGCTAACGGCAGGGTCGATTATTTGTAAACGTATCGTGGAATTAAAACTGTTATCAAAACGTAGCAGGTTTTCTGCGTGTGGATGGTGGGACTCGTATGTATGTGCTTTTGTTACGGGGTTCTTTGATGGTATGTTGAACACACTAATTGCAAGAGACTTTTTAATTTTTAATTCAGTTCAGAATCATCTGACACTCGATGTGACGGATCTCTGAAAAAGTATACTTAGTACAGATGTCTACACGCGATATGTAAGGAAAATTTCGTGATGAAACCAATTTCTTGTATCTTTATAATTTTAGTCGAACAAAAGAAATTGTAAACCATTCTTGCTAAAGGGTATATGCGACGAAATAAATATTTTTTATTTATTTATTTATTTTTAAGTGGTTCATGCTGAAAACCTCTCTTTCTCATACAAATGAAACTGGCGCACCTAGATTGATTACTGGCAGACGTTACACAGTTAGAAAGTGAAACTTATTATTTAAAAAATTGCGAGTATCTAAATTGGAAAATTGACGATTATTTTGACAAGTTTTCAAAATATAATTGTATCGTGACAGAAAATCATTAACATAAATATGGAATGGTCGTCGCGGGGGTATATTTAATTAGGGGATGATACCTGAGTGTATGTACTTTACAAACAAGTCACTGTGGATGTGCTGTGGATTGAAAATACTCAAAAATGAACGCGAATGAAGGTATAGATGAGGGTCGAGTTGAAGTTCATAGGTTAGTTGATCGAACAGTTGCACCTGGGATCGTTCGATGTGAATATTTTCTCCACGTTAGTAGAGTTTATGTAAGGTGCGTACGTAAAATTTATTATGTAATTGGAGTCGATCAGAAAACAAATTATCGACTGTTCTCGAATCTTGATCCTCGCGTATTAATAGCGCATCTACGGCTGAGTGCGTCATAGTCGTTTGCGGTTGAAAGTCAAACGCGTAGACTTTCCCGGAGTCCGGTGGATGGATGGATAGTTCAATTGTTGTGGCGTCACGATACAAAAAATGGGCCGCTCGCTCGAACCGAACGCAAGTATCGCAGCGTCCTAATGTGCCGCGGGTGAGGGTCGCGAGCGCGGTCGCAGGCGCCGGTGGACGCCGGTGACTGGCCGCCGCGGCGTCGCGTCGTCCGCGCGCCGCTGTCCGATCGGAACACAACACCATACTTTGATTAGTCTTCTATTACGTAACATCGCCCCTGTGGTCTTCTGTCACTTTCTATTTACGGACTGCCTCGGTGCTCCAGTTGAGCGATTGCTGATAAAGATGTTCTGAATTAGGTCTCCGTGTAGGTAGGTATACCTATACTTATTGGGTTGTTCTTGAAATCCTCAATAGTGCTGAGTCTGCAATTGATGTCCCGATACAATGGGAGAACCCACCTCAGCCAATTGCACGTTGGGTCATTTTCAAGGTAACCAATCGAACATTGGTCACTCGGATCGTAATATTTACTTTTGCCATTATACAGTGAACTGTTTGTGCGTTTTCAACTTGGGAGTATCAACGTATCAGTACCTGATGCTGGCATTATTCTATTATCGTAATAAGAGTTTCATACTGCGAATGAATTTCGAACGAATGAATGCGAACGAATGTAATAAGAATTTCATTCTATTTGTAAAATAGTCTATATATGCTTTATAAAACAAAAACGCGCACATGCGTCAGTTTCAAACAAGGCGAGTCAGAAGATCGGCCCCCTCTCCAATGGAGTGTACCTCCTACCAACATAGACAGGTGTTCCAGTCGCGCGCCACAGCAGGTGCGTAGACACCAGGCGTTCTGAGTCCCCGCCATAAGGGACTTACCTCGAGATTTAACGAACATAGCAAAATATATTTGGAACTCATTTTCCTTTGTCTCAGTATTGGAACGTACACACAATTTTTTCCTAATTATTTAAGTGTTTTGGAAAGTTTTATTTAAGTGTTTCTGCACCCAGACACATAAGTAACATTAGGCCTGATCACGCAAGCAATTGTCTTGGCTGACATTTTAAACCATGACCCCGTCCTCTGTAGACAGTTTTACTGAATATTGGACTAACGGATCAGTTCAACGTGCAACCAGTACATCAGTAAAACCATAGGTACTAGTAATAACTATTAGTAAAAGGTTGAAAAAAGAATAATTTACACGCAAATTCAGATTGAATACGTAGGTACATATATACGTAGGTACATCAATGCATGATCACAAAAATACATGTTTTATAATCGTGCCTCGCGCGTCCGTCCGTTACTTCTACACAGAGACGAATGACGGCGGCGATGACGTCATTGCCACGGCACTTGGATACTTGGATACTTGGCTTGCTGTACACCTATTTTATATTCAGTCTTTCGGAGCTTGCGTCACCCGCCTGCCCAAATTAATCCCTTTAACTAGGATTACGGTTGCCTCACGCCGCTAATCTGGTTAGCGACAATCGGATCTTCGAAAGTCTGACGGTGAGACTTTTGATTAATCAATAGATTAAACTGGAAGAACTATATGTATTATTGCCGGCATCTGCGATTTTGGAATTGACTCGTGTCAAATTAGTAGTGTATGTCATTATGTACACCACCTGTGAGTGGTGTTGCCAGCACGGCCTCTGGTATTAGCAATTTAAATATATGAATGTGTCACCAATGATCGAAAAACTGCAGTGCGATCCAAGTTTAATGCTCAGTATTCATATTATCCAACGAGAATGACAGTATAATGTGTAATTATAGAAACGTACAACCGTTTATTTTTTCCCATTGAACCTGATTATTTAAAATTGTAATATCATACTTCAATCGTGCTGCACGGAACCTTCAACTACGTTGCCGATGAGTCAGAAGTTTGTTTTATGCGTTTAATAGATACGGATAAAAATTTGTATCGAAATTTAAAAACACAATATTTAGTAAAGGTGACGTCACTGCTCGCACCCGAATATCAACACTCCATTGTGTCCAAACCTGTAACCAAACTGATGACCAGCTCCAGAAAGCCGCACAATTGAAGTCACAGTGGAATTTCAACCTGTGAATCACATGAAAGTCAAATATTTTATGTAAACAACATTTGTAGATATAACCGTGAAGATATCAATTGAAATACATTGTTTTGTTTTTATGTGTAAAAATGTATTTACACAAATATGAAAAAGAGCCTTCTCTTTCTTTACCTTTGTTTCTTAATTTCTTTGATTCTTTGGAACATCCAAGAAAATTTTATTATGCCTCGAATTCCCGGAGGGGTAGGCAGATGACTGTGGTATACTTTCAATTGGATTGAAATATTTACAATATTGAAAGTAATGGTGATATGATCACCTCTGTAACTTTTAGTTTAGGCTCGGGCTAGAATTTTATATAATTTTCATATGCTCCAAAAATATTATACACGCACACTTCCAATCAACATTCGAATTTTGAATCGTTCTCATACGTTACTACGATGAATAAAAAATACACTTTGACCGTTACGTTCGCCCGATAAACCTGTATTCCAATTTCAAATTTCGAAGAGCGAACATCGCCGTGAAAGCTTCCGTATCAGCGGATACGCACCACGAGCGGGCCGGTCGGCGGTGTCCTGCCGCCTGCGCCGCCGGTTGAACGACCGGCGTGGCCAGCCATCCGATAATGATACATCGCACGTAAACACATAAATGCTCCGTAACTTTTGGGATATATTTTTTATAATTATGCTAACCACCACACCACGCCAGGGGGGAGGGGACAGAGAGCACCAAACGCCAAACATATTTATCTTAAAAGACTGATGTGCTTCTTCTACATTTTTCATTATCAATTACCGGCTGCTAAAAGACGTCATATTTTGACTTAAGAACACAAGTTTGCCTCTGTATATATCTTCTTACTTAAATTCCAATATGAAAGGTTAGTTTCTCAATATGTTGTATATTTTTATATAGGTACAGTATCGTGACTTGATGTATTATTAGCAAAAAATTAACAAATAAATCAAAACAACAAATTTCTGGTTTTATTTACTTTTGTTCTGTGCTTGCATTAACTTGAAAACTTATATTTAAATTATAATACTCTTAGTTTGTACTGCGATTTACAAAAACCAAAATAGCTGTTTGCACAGACATTGAATTCATAAAAAAATATAATTAACGAAAACTGCTTCTATCGATTGACCAAATGGGACTGGACAAGTGGAATATACATATATATACACATGTAGGGGAAATCGTTTAAGGCGCTCTTGTTGACAAGGTGGTCTATCGATCATTAGTCGACCGTTTGATTGACCACTCCCGTCTGACACGTTTACTGTCGCCACTGTGATGTTGCACATGTCGCGATACGTATCGCGCACCGACTTATCGGACATGATGCAAAGCGCGGGGACGAATGACCTTATATGGTTAGCTAAACTCTCGTGTGCCGTGTGTACACTGTTACCATAAAGGTGGCCGTGACTCACGTGCGGGGTGGCGCGTGCGAATTTGAACTTTACGCGTTTGTTATAAAATTGTTTTTTCTCTGTTTGTTTTTCGATAATGAGCACGTAGGCGATAGATAAGGGTATCGTCGCTCGTTGTTGTTTGTGGTATAATGTGTGTTGTGTTTTTTTTTAATGATGCAACTCCATTGCCGTCTCGCTCGGCGCCAATGGTCGGTGATAAGGGCGCATACGAAAGGAAGCGGAGGACTATGAAATAGCGTGTTTCTAAGCGAAACCTTCCGTGTGAACAATGGCAGTTGAACGTTTTAATTTTGAACGCGATCTCTTCGAAGGTAAACGAATTTGAAGGGCGTTCGGTTGTTCGACAATATTTCGTAATCTTTAAGTTTTGTTAACAATTGAATTCATTATTACTGCGTCGACGTAACATTCCATGTTGTGGGTAAAGACATTCCATGGTACCTATACATGGGGAGATTAACACATCAAAAAAAACCATGACAAATACAATGTACCACGAACACTGCAATGAGAGTTTACGACGAGTCGACAGTACTTTTTCTCCTACGCGGCTATATTTGAATTTGGAACAGGAGAACTTGATACAAGACAGCAGTCTCGATGTACGTCAAGGCTAATAACTTATTAAAATATTGTCAAGTTCCATGTGGTAATGTCTCATGGAGTTTTGGAACATATTTTAATCAATGTATCTGAAGACCTGGAATTTTTTTTATACTCACAATACATATGAATATGAAATCATATAATTAATAAATAAATAAAGTCACACAGACAAATGTACAACTCTGAGGTTCACGTTGAGGTTATATTTACGTTCCACTGGGCAACAATAGGAAGTGAACAAATTGTCATGGCAACATTTTGTTACACGTTAATTTTCTCAGCTTTATCTCTACACACGTTGTGCGCATGTAACAACAATATATCGGTGATCGTTGCAAGTGGGCGGAGACGCCGCCGACGTCCTTGCGGGTCGCGCCGCGGTTTGCACAGATGCGGCGCGCGCACCTCTAGCGGCATACGTTGGCGTTCCTCACGCAAAATTTACTCTTCTTCTACACATGCGATCTAGTATTGTTTCTAAGTGAACATTGAAATTTATTCATTAACTAGCTGTGCCCGCGTCTTCGGCCGTGTGGAATTTAAATGAAAAGTTATTTAGTTTATGATGTATTAGCCCGCTTGCATGTTTTTATAGCCCGCACGATAGGCTGCGTAACTTCACGCCTGTAATCCCCGTAGCGGTAGGCAGAGGAATACAGAACACTCCCGCATTTCACCGGTTACGTTTACGTCCCACTATGTAATAGGCGGTGAGCCTATTGCCAT
>DWEI01004042.1:0-12099 GCA_018245875.1 Mysoria ambigua | reverse complement strand
ACAGTCGGTAGCCTCACTATTCTTCCATCAACATATCTTCGCCGAGCGTAGTCGTTGAGAAGAAGCTCGCTCATGGCCTTAGCAGTACCATATGAATTCTGTGGAGTTACTGCAGTTAGATCTCCGACCACGAGCGGTAAATCGCCGCCAAAAACACCGACTGTGCTTGTAAATATGAGCCGGACGGTCGGAACAATTCTGCGGGCCGCATCTAGAAGCGCCCTCGTAACATCAAAGTTAACGCGCATACCTAGGTCGAAATCATTTTCTGCGTGACCGCTGACAATAGCCGCCAAGTGAAAGAGTACGTGTGTATCGGGCCTCAGTAGACGGTCAGCAGCGTGGGGCGCAGCAAGGTCGATGGCGAGTACGGAGACGCGCGAGTCACTTCTGCCACGTGGTGTTACAGCATCTGTAAGAAGTAAATGTTTCACTGGCAGGATAGAATTATCTCGCAGCAAAGCATCTACGAGTCGTTCCCCCAAAAAACCTGCTGCTCCAGTTACTACTACGTTCATTTTTCAAATAAGAGCAAGGCTGTTTCTTAATTGTATTAGTATTCGCAACAGTATGCGAGCTGTTGAAGTAATGTATTCATGAAATAAGTTCCTAAAGATAACAGCTATGTTTACAATTGGCGTTGTGGAAGCTAGTTTTATATATGTACAACAATACATACGTCACGATAATAGTATCATTTAAATATTTTGAATAGCAAAAATTATGTTCAGGAGAGATTCAATTTTGCCTCTAACAAATTTTCGATCAAACATTACTGTAACCACTTCTTTTAATTTGTGATTAGAACCTCTACACGACATAATTTTCAATAGATATGAAAAATCCATTAACATGAAAAACCGAAGTATTACTTATAGTGCCTCAATCATATCTACCTAAAATACACGTTATTAAAACATTTATGTTATTAATAGTAGATAAAAAAATGTCAACAGTTTGTTTAATGCCTACTTAAATATTGAGTTATAATTTAGTATTGAGTAAACTTGTTTATGAACATTCCGTTGCGTTTTTTGTACACGATGATAAACTCTTAACATGTGATCTGTTACGGCGTAATTGTCTCATCTAGTAATGATATATTATTGTTCAAATTATGGCAAAGCGTTATATGCAATTAATGACATACATATAGTGAATTATACAGTAATTTCTATACCAAAAACGTAAACGTAGTATCACGCCAGTAATCACTGATGAATTAGTCAGAGGTGTTTTATACACTCCTACGTTCCATCAGTTACTTTTACTTCCCAGTTTGGTTTGGATAGTAAGCCCTTTGCCATACATCGGGCATAAATCCAGATTCCGAGCCACTTAGAAATTGCAATTTGGAAAAATCCAACTGCACCCGACCCGGGGTTAGAAATCAAGACCTCTCGATTAGCAGTTCCGCTTGCAAACTCAACGAACGAGGCAATCAATATTAAGTTTGATTGTATAATAGTGACCTTTAATTATCAGTCATAGATTTTTTTGTGCTTCACAGTTTGTATAGTGTGTTGACTGCCTCGTTGGTCATATTGGTTGCATGCGCGACTGTCGATCTAGTGGTCTTGAATTTTTCTAAGATGTGCCCGGTGTACCGCAATAGATTCACCACCTATCCTCTAGTAGGACATAAATGTGACTGGTTAAATGTGGGAGTTCGTTACACTCCCCTGCCTACATTATCGGGGTTTACAGGTGTGGTTCTACGTTTACTTTTTACAATGCATTTATGTCTAATAATGTTCAACGACATTAACAGTCCGTATTCGTGGAGTATGGTCACCAATTTAATATAAACAATCGATCGATATCGATATCGATATCAACCCTTCAATTGTTCTACTGTTGGAACATGGGTCTCCACTCGGAATGAGAGGGTTAAGGCCGTAGTCTGCCACGCTGGCCAAGTGCGGGTTGGCGGACTTCACACACCTTAGAGAACATTTTTTTTTAGAACTCTAAGATATGCAGGTTTCCTCACGATGTTTTCCTTCACCGTCATAGCAAGGGATATTTAAACTTAAAACACACATTTTTTAAAGAGGTGCGCGCCAGAGATTTGAACCCGGTCTCCCGAAGTGAGAGGTGGAATTTTAAACCACTAGGCTATCACTGCTGCATATATGCAATATAAACAATCTAAGAGTTTAATGCTAATTAGACTGACGCTAATAGTACTATTTCCAGAGTTCTGTTTTTGAAATGCTTTGCAGATGTTTATGGCACTTGAGTATGGTAGAAGTCATTTGTGAATGCTGCCTGCGCTTTTAGTACACCCGTCTTTAAAAAATCAAATAATATGTTTGCTTTTCTCCCTGATAAGTTCACAGAGAATCGGTCCTCGAGAAATGTTATATGAAATGATTATAGGAACGAATTCACAGCTACGACTTGATGAGAGAAAGAAATCTGTTCTTCTGTAATCCTACACTGACGGCTATTGTGCCTGAGCAAGCTCCGTGAAAACGATCTAACTATTCGCTTTAATTAAAAATAAAGCTAATATACAAGTGTACAACTATGCGGCAGTATAATACTTTAGTGATATTCAAAATGATTTATCTGCTTTTAACATCGGGAGGACGAGTGAGTTTCTATTTTTCTAATATTTATCAATATGCGGCAATACATAGTGAGATTCCTTCTCTTAATAATTTTCCAGAATAACAGTCTAAGCATAAATAATATTTACTATTAAATAAAGCTGGTTACTTTTATTATTAAATAAATATAAAAACGTAACGTAACTTCACGCCTGTAATCCCCGAAGAGGTAGGCAGAGGAATGTAGAACATTCCCACGATTCACCGGTTACGTTTACGTCCCACTATGGAATAGGTGGTGAGCCTACTGCCATGCATCGGGCACATCTCCAGACTCCGAACCACTACCAGAATTCTATTAGAAACTTTACCAGACCTTCCAGTAGAAAATCCAGTAGAAACCCTCTAATAAGAAAATTTTGTAGCATTCGACCCGGGAATCGAACCCGGAACTTCCCGATCGGCAGTCGCACTTGCAACCAACACGACCAACGAGGCAGTCAAAAGTCGAGGCAGTGAATATAAAAATTTAAGTAAATTAGGTTTTTACGATATTTGTGTCGAGGCGGAGAAAGAATACATAACCCGACCCATGCCGGGGTTATAGTGTTGTCTTAAGCGATGAAATGCGGAGCTGGCCAATCGACATATGACGCAGCCTGCATAAGCACCGTTACATGTTCTACCCGCAGCGTAATAGGTGATGCGAGAAGCCGTGCATTGCGATCCTCAACCAACATGTTCAAAGTGGATATTATGAGCTAAAACCCGTCAAGGGAAGCTCATGTCCGTAGTGGAGTAAGGCAAGCTGTTAATGACGATTAATTTTCTTTTATACTTAACCATTAGATTGTTTATTCTATGAGTTAAAAATCTTTCACTTATGTGTTTATTATGACGTAACTTCACACCTGCAACCTCTGAAGAGGTAGGCTGAGAATTGTGGTAATTTCAGACGTTTCTCCTGTTACGTTTACGTCACATTATGGAATTGGTGGTAAGCATACACCGGGCACATATCTAGACTCCGAGTCCCCATCAGAAAATCTATAATAAGTTATAAAAAAAAAGCAAATTTTTAAATATGCGGTCTTGTGAGGGCGTTTTAAGATCCTGGACGCTGTTTATATCTAAGACATCCCAGGACCTTAGAAACACCAAAATGAGGCTTGGGGAAACAGGTCGGGTAAGGTTGGGGAAACTATAACACCAATAAGTACCATATTATTTATAAGTTGTTGGAGAATCTAAAATAGGAAGATGTTATCATTTGCCCCCTGTAACTTGGAACAGCAAGCAACTAAGTAACGTCCTACCATTATGTCACATCATACTTAACTTCACGCCTGTAATCTCCGAAGAGGTAGGAAGACGAATGCAGAACACTTCCATCAGTAACGTTTCCGTCCCACTATTATGGAATAAGTGGGTAGCCTATTGCCATACATCGGACACATATCCGGACTACAAACCATTACTGGACAATCTAAATGCGAAAAAAATTGTAGTGCCCTATCATAGAATATAAAATTGAGCGTGTGCTAATATCTGAGCTACATATTACTAGGAAAATTAAATGAGAAAAACCTAATAGTAGCCAACCCAGGGTCTTTTGATCTTGGTTAAAATTGCTTAATGCTAATTTCGAAAAGTTAACGTTAAAAGCGTATAATTTCATTACTTTGCTAATATTACCACTAGAGTATAGTTCTCAAGGTCCGGAATACGAGAACAAAATTGTTACAACTGATGGGTCGAATTTTACAAATTATGTCGATATCAAGCCATTGATTTGAACATACCAAAAGACGGGTTTTAAACATTTTTCGATTACGTCACAAAAATATTAATATTTTAAAAGGTTGAAGTTCAATATTTTTCATTTTATTAAAACAGTAATTTAGAAATTTGTCAATCATCATTTTTCCGACCCTTGTATCGTTCCACTGTTGGAGTGTGGGACTCCTTTCAGATTGAGAGGGTTAAGGTCAGTCAGCCAAGCTGGCCAAGTGCGAGTTGGCAGACTTCACACGCCTTAAAGAAGAATTTTTTTTGAGAATCCTAAGGTATGCAGGTTTCTTCACGATGTTTTCTTTCACCGTTATAGCAAGTGATACTTAACCTTAAGAACAGATTTTGTAAAGAGGTGTCCACCAGAATTTGAACCCATGATCTTGTAGGGAGAGGTAGAATTCAAACCACTAGGCTATGACTGCTTGTTGAACAACAAGAACCTAGAAAATTTATATTCTCAAGCACATATGAAAATAAAATAAAAATACATAAAAAATACAATAGAGTGTATAAATTTAATCATAATAAATGTAACTTTTTCATGGTTTACCTGACAAAATCATAACCGAAACAAAGTTCCTTTGATCAGCACCAGTGGAAACTGTGCAGTAGAATCATAGGTAACAGAAGAATTTAATGACAAACAGGATCTGTATAAAATATTTATTTATTAACTAGGCATAATATTACTGTGGTATACAGGACAGGGCGCGATGGCGCTTGTTTGGGGAGGCCTATGTCTAGCAGTGGACTGAGATAGGCTGATGATGATGATGGTGAAATATTGTGCCTTTAATAATGTTTATAAATTCAATTTTCATCAAAGGTATTAACATATTTACAATATATAATAACATTTCTACCCTCCGTATTACTATTGTCAATAGATGTTAGTTGTAGACAATTAAACCAATAAAAGTTACAGTAACTAAAAGTTAAAAAGTTTTTCTTCTATAGCCTTTTCAGACTCCCAATTTTCAGTATTATCTTGGTCATGTTTTTTTTTCTTTTTTTTCTTAGAAGGAACTACTGTTTCTTCACTATGTTTCCGCTTCCTCTTTTTGTTTAAGATCTCTGAGTCTGCATTACTTTCTTTTTCGATCTTTGTATTATTTTCTATCATCTTATCTTTTTTGTGTCTCTTTTTCATTATAGTTTGATGTCGTTCATGTCTGTCTTTAGCAGCCTGTAAGCGTTCTGTAACAGCTGTAGGTATTTTTAAAGCTTTCTTATAATTAGATCCAAAGAGTGGATGGCGACATTTTGTGTCTGGTAGAGGAATCAAATCTTTTTGATTATCAATATCAATATTATCAGGCACACGAATCTTTGGAATTCGTTTACGATAATTGATACAACCTTTGATTGGTAAATTTTTAATTGATGCTTGTCCATTCTGGTATGTTACTACTGTTAGTCTAGATACATCGTCATTTGGCATTCCATCATAATTTTGACCATCAATTTTGATTTTACATTTACCTTCTAAAGATAAGTAGGTATTCTTTAAGTTTTTGAGTTTCATACCACGTGGACCTTTCAGTATCCATATATCGTCATCTTCTGTTAATATGCAGTTGTTTTGAATTTTAGGAACAATCTGTAAATTAGGATTTGCTTCTAAAAACTTCTTAAGATTAAAGGATTTTTTGAGTGATTCCAATTCTAAGTAGCTTCTTGTGTCATCATCCTCAAACTTGATTCTATCTGAAATTTTTGTACTACTTTTATACTCATTATCTATTCTTCGTTTATCATTACATATGCCACCTGTTATATGATTATTAGTTTCTTTAATTGTTTCTACTGTACTGTTATTAATAATAGTTGAATGAACTATATTATTACACGTAAAATCATTTTCTTGGAGTGTTATGTCGTTATCACTATTTTCCTCATGTACTTTAAAATCTAAGTCAATCTTTTCTCTTTTGTCTTTAGAATAATTATCATTAACATGTTTATCAATTTTCTTCTTTTTTTGTCTCTTACTATCTGTGTTTTCACTATTAGGAGTATCATTTTCTATATCATTATCATTAGGTTGAATTGATTTGAACTCTGATGCATTTTCAAAACTTAGGCTTACAGAGCTTTTACGCTTATTCTTTTTCTTTCTCTTAATTGTTAAATCTAAGTCAGCCACAGATGCTTGTTCTTGCTTGACCCTTAGGTTTAGATAATTTTTAAAATCATTGTCACTCATTTCTTCATTAGGATGTGACTCAATATCAGATCTGAAACCTTTTGTTCCTTCTTTTGAGTTTATTGCTTCAGATGCCAATGAAGAGGCTTGCTCTTCCTTAACCATTATGTCTAAGTAATGTTCTAAATCATTGTTATCGGGATCTACAAAGGATTGTCTCTCACATGACTTATCACGATCAGAATGTTTGTGCTTCTTCTTCTTCTTCTTAAGTTTTACACATTCGGGTGTAATTAATGATTCTTGTTCCTTTTTCACTGATACATTTAGATAATCATCATCTTCTAAAACAGTGTTATGTGTTTTATTGCTTATTTCGTGTAGATTTTTTTCTGTCTTATTTTTCTTACGTTTATCTATGTCACTCTCTGGTTCTAGCTTTATCCGCTTTGTCTTAGGTTGACAGTCATCACCACTTTCAGGTTC
Source organism: Mysoria ambigua (assembly GCA_018245875.1). Lineage (NCBI taxonomy): Eukaryota > Metazoa > Arthropoda > Insecta > Lepidoptera > Hesperiidae > Mysoria > Mysoria ambigua. The sequence continues at coordinate 5,118 of DWEI01004042.1, read as the reverse complement.
TTTTTTTCTTTTACACTTACTGTGCTTCTTATCCTTTTTCTTATTATTGTATTGTCTTTTATCAGATTCAAAGTCATCTTCAGATTGTGCCATATTTGATTGTGAAGATCTGAAATGCAATTAAATTGATTACTTATAACGTGTAAGTTAAAATGAAATTAAACATTATCTTATAATTTGGAAAATTAAGGCACAATTTTTCAGTACACATGTTCTATTGTTGCAGTATCTGTAAATAGGTACATGGGCTGATGTTACATTGCGTTACAAAAATCCTATCCACAAACAAGCAAGTTTATGAGGGTGAGTTTTTACTTTTACTATAAAATACATTTTGACTTATTAGTTTTGTGATAGCAAGTGCAAGTGTAATTAATCCTTATCCTAATAAATCATTTGTGTTCAAGGCTATATCAGTACCTGTAAATTACCCAAGTTTATTAATCAGTAGCTAACATCCGCTACTTCCTCAGTGTGGATGTTAGATAGCAGAGTATTGATGTTAGATAGCAGAGTATTGATGTTGGATAGCAGAGTATAAAGTAATAACAAATAAAGAGAATACCTAGTAGGTAGCTAACATATATGTTCATTTTAAAGTTTAAAATATAGTTTGTTTTAACAATTAAAAGATTGTAAAGAAATCTGGTACATGTTAGAAAGTCACATCACACCTGTAATCTCTAAAGAGGTAAGTAGGGGACTGTAATACACTTCTATGTATCACCAGGTGTGTTTATATCCTACCGTGGAACAGGGGGTGGGCCTATTACCATAGTCAGGGTTTAGAGATAACTTGGTGTTATTTTGGTTAGAGTTAATTTGGAGTGAATTAATTTCAATAATAATTCCTAAGATGTGTGTCTGCTAATCTACACTTGATCAGATAGGAGAGACAGTAGGCCTTAACTCACTCATTCCTGGAATTAATTCACTCAATATGTTGATAATTATTATAATATGGAACATAATCTGGATTAGAATAAACAGTCTTTTTATTTCTATTAAAACTCTGCTACACTATCCAACATCCACACAGACTAAGTCACAGGTGGAATTCACCTGTCAGTCAACATGCATTGTTTGGTTTTAAGTTCAATATTGTATTAATATGAAATTTTTATGAAGAATTTGATCTGGCAAATATTTTGAAGATAATTGTGTGAACTGATTGATGTGAAATAGTAAAGGACATAATCTTTTTATATTTTTTACTTTTGTACTGGTGCCTGGTGCATCTAAGGAGTACTTTGTGAAATATGCCTATAAGTTATAAAATTTATAACATTTATAACATTTATTTATTTATAACATTTGACTTAGTAGTCAAATGTTATAAATTTAACTAACATATAAACATTCTACATGGTTCATAATATTTAGATGTGTTAATTAAACTTTCATTCATGTTTTAATCATGCTGTATTAATTTTTTCTCATTAATTTTGGAAAGATTGGTTATGTATGTTTATTAACCTTAACTTTCTATTTACTATGTGAAAGTTTTAAGTTCAATAAAGTATATAATATCTATATTTAGAATCCTTTTAATAAAATGTATAGGTGCTTTACACCGTTTGGTTCTGCAATTGAACCTTCGAACCTCAAGCGGTGTATTGTCCATTATTAACTTACAAAACAAATTTGATTTTTTAGAACTTACGTATTTATGCTACTATTAGAAGCATTCGACCAAAGAAAACTGTCATTAGAAGATGAATCCATATACTGATATAAAAGTTATAATAAACAACAGTGTACATTACAAACAGAAACAGACATTCAGAAATATAGTTTTTAGGTTATCTAACTAACCTGAAAACCTAATGCGAAAGTGACATCTACAAATTTTAAATATATGCTCCCAAGATAATCTAATCATTCCACCGACTAAAATCAACTTGATGTATAATAATTACTAAAACAATTTTATTATATTACTTATTTAGAATGGGATATGTAGCACATATTTAAATAACCGATTTAAAATAGAGTTAATTAAAAAAAACCGACACCACATAACTTTCATAACATAAACCACTATCAATGGAATAATAAAATAATAGAACGAATCTACGAAGAAAACTATTTATAACTCATTTACTATAATTATTAACTTGCTTTTTATTCTGGTTGACCTCAAGTTATAATATCATAATTTTTTATTATTGTATTTTTTTACCTGTAACTAGATGTATTTGACATTCAAGTTGTTGTTTGACAATTTAAGTTTGACGGCTACAAGTTCTTTCTTTTTGATACTGTGACGTTCAACATGGTGAGTTGAAGCGAAATTATAAATCCGTGATAAATCTATTTGAATCTATTAATGTAATGCTACAAAATTTCAACATTTTGATTGTAGATTTCGTACGCTTCAACGAATTCCGGGTTTTAATAGTATTTCCCTAAACATGGTTAAATTTATGATTATTTTGACTGGGTATACCCAATAGACAGTTTTATATGATAAAGTTACAATTCTAATGTTTCGTACCAAGTTATGGATTTAATATCATACAAGATTGTTTAGAGATAAATTCGTTATGACCATCAAATATTTTTTTCTTAATTTATGATTTCGTGATTAAAAATTAGGTTATGTTTTCATATGATTTGTTTGTGACGGGTAGGCGCGAGGACCGAAGAAGCATTTGAAGCGTCTGAACGCCCCGAAGGCATGGATGTTGGACAAACTGGGTGGCGTGTACGCGCCGCGGCCGTCTACGGGCCCGCACAAGCTGCGCGAGTGCCTGCCGCTGGTCATCTTCCTACGTAATCGCCTTAAATATGCGTTAACCGGTAATGAGGTGCTCAAGATCGTTAAACAGCGACTAATCAAAGTAGACGGCAAGGTTCGCACGGACCCAACATATCCAGCTGGCTTCATGGGTGAGTTCCAAACCTAGTTAATTCCATTAACTTATCGTTAGACTCCTACGGCGCTATGGCATTTTGTGGGAAAGTTCGATTTCTTAAATGATTAAATATATGTATATTTTCATATGACGTACATATATTTACTGATATCATAACATCAGCATACAATGGATACGTGGTCTAAAATTGTGTAAAGGTATTATAGTTTATGAATTATTCATTATACATAACAGTACTGAATGTAGAAAATGCAGTTTTATAATGATTGAGATATTTGTCACTTGATTCTCTCTGATTAACACAAAAGTTACTTGACATGTTTATATAGCAATAAAAATATTTAGGTGTTTTCCAGTTGCTCATTTAATATATAATATTACAAAAGTGTTATTAAAAAGACTTTGACTGCCTTGTTGGTCGTGTTAGTTGCATGTTTGCCTGCCAATCGGGAGGTCTAGGGTTTGATTCCCATATCGAACAATACAAAATTTTCTATTTTATTAGTGGTTCGGAATCTGGATATGTGCCCGATGCATGCCAATAGGCTTACCGCCAATTCCATAGTGGGATGTAAACATAACTGGTGAATTGTGGGAATGTTCTGCATTCCTCTGCCTATCCCCTCAGGGATTACAGGTGTGAAGTTACATTATTAAAAAGACTGACTGACTTATTTGTTGTTGACATCCCACTATGGAATAGGTGGTGAGCCTGTTGCTTTACACCTAGCACATGGCCAGATTCCGGACCACTACTAGAAAATCTAAATTTGATAATTTAGTAATGCTTAACCTGGGAATTTAATCTAATCACTGAACCTGTAGTCACACTTGGAACCAACACAACCAACGAGAATTCATTAATATATCAGGGTCTTGAAACCTTGTAACTTTTTTTACCCTTTAAGAGAAAATCATAGATAATTCATTTTAGGTGTTTTGTGACTTAAACATTAAGTTCTTTTTTATTTTCATATCCTCACTTCATTTTTACTTCCTGACTGAGATAAAATAGTTCATGTTTCATTATCTTATTGTAGATGTTGTGTCAATTGAGAAGACCAATGAGCTGTTCCGTCTGATCTATGATGTTAAAGGCAGGTTCACTATTCATCGGATCACACCAGAAGAGGCGAAGGTAAATAATAATAAAACTGTAGTATTGATTCTGCAGTATTATGTACATAGAAATTGAGTCGTGCTGGAATTGTGAGATAATTGGTGTTTTGTAAGCTTATTTACTTATTTATTTATAACTATTTATTTTATAACTATTTATGAATTTTGTGATTCTTTGTGATTTTGTGCTCATCTGATTGAAAATGTTGACGAGGCCTGTAGTGTAGCATGATTGTTGTTTCAAATGCCTCTATTTACATTTTGTTGGGCAATTTCAAAAACATATGAATTGACTTTTATGGAATTGCAACAGGAGGTTGAATGGTTATGGAAATATTTAAACCTAAAAAATGCAAAGATGTGACGCTTACGGATGAAAAATAGGGTACAAAAGTTAACCTTTGAGTAAGATTTATTCATCTGTATAATCATATTAAAGTTTGTGTAACATGCTGATGCTAAAGAGCCTCCTTGGTTAAAACCCCGGGGCAGGTGATGTGAAGTAATATTGGGTTGTTCTGAGTCTAACTAGAAAAATACAGGAGTATCCCCTTGTGCTTAGAAATACACACACAGTTTTATGTTGGAACATTTAAAATAATTGGAGAATTATGGGAATATATGCATTCCACTTCTTTGCCTTATATTTCTAGGGAATACAGGGGTGATAGTATACTATATAATTATTATATTAGAGTATTTATCTGTGCAGTACAAGCTATGCAAGGTGCGGCGCGTGGGCACAGGCCCTAAGAGCGTGCCGTTCCTGGTAACGCACGACGGCCGCACGCTGCGCTACCCCGACCCACTTATCAAAGTCAATGACTCTATCCAGCTTGACATCGCCACCGGCAAGATCATGGACTTCATGAAGTTTGAATCGGGTCAGCCTCATTTGTATTTCTCTTAATGAAATGTTTGGGCAAGCTGCTGACTTCAGTTTGAAGAAAAGACATGCACTGTTTGGTTACTTCGATATTCTCAGTGTCAAATTAAATACACAAAGTTGTATTTTTTTGAGTGACTCAAATCATTAGACATGGAATGTAATCATCATTGATACATGTATTTCTAGATATGCAATTGCATCAAAAAGTTCCATATATGAAATGTTTTTCAT
>DWEI01004041.1:0-12099 GCA_018245875.1 Mysoria ambigua | reverse complement strand
GGTGAATCGTGGGAATGTTCTGCATTCCTCTGCCTACCCCTTCGGGGATTACAGGCGTGAAGTTACCATTTTGTTCCAGTTACTACCTTATATCCAACCTTGACATGAATATAAGCTGCATTAAATCCGCCTTTTATTCCTTTACTATTATGTAAGGTTTAAATAAATAATAAATAAATAAATAATCAAAATAAAAGCAACAAAACCAAACACACACAACCAAACAAAAGAAAAACAATACCAAACACTGTAACGATACAAACAGTTGCATGTTAATAGGGAGCAGACCAAATAATTATACCGTGTAATTTGACGGTGGTCAGCGTGTCCCATTAAATCTGTTACAGGCGTCCCGGCCATTTGTTTACGTCACACGCAATGTCACCCGAATCTAGTGACACTGGAAGTGGTATGTCTCCCAATAACGCTTGTTCGACACTTGTTAGATTGACGACTCCCTTGTTATTTGGGACAATAATTTAAACTTACGATTGCCTCGTTAGATGTCTTGTTTGCAAGCATGACTGCCGATCGGGTGGTCCCGGGTTCAAATACTGGACCGGACGCTATTGACTTTTCTAATTAAATTTTCTGGTACTAGCACAAAGTTTGTAAATGTGTCAGATGTATGGTAATAGGCTCATCATCACCTATTCAATAATGGAACATAAATATAACTTGTGAAACGCGGGAGTGTGCTACATTCCTCTGCCTACCTTTCCAGGGATTAGAGGCGTGATATTACGTAGGATAAATATTTATACGTTGAATAGGAAGATTTTGTTTTGAGGATTTTCAGACGTGTGGTCATCGTACTCACAGTAGTAGTAGTGTGTAGTACTTCTGGTAAGTTTCGGATTGGTTAAGTACCTACTTGAGTAGCCAACAGACTTGATTTGGGAATGACTAGCAATATTTTAATAGTTATTTATGAAACATTGCACTCTCTTAATTGTATGTTTACGTATAGAAATGGTGACTAGAAATACGCTCCTTATAATAGGGAGAAATATGTATGTTCAACAGTGGGCTTGGATAGGCTGCTGACGATATTCTACATTAATAATGTATGGATGTACTACTAGAGATTAAATTTAATTTACTTTCAATAAAATTTGTTGTCATATCTAGTCGAAATAACCCCCTGTCGCTCAAGTAAGTGTCGTTAATGAATGGAAATTCGCAGTCACGTGATCAGCTCGGAAAACGCACGTGTCGTATGTACACTTACCCACTTGTATACGTTCCGCTACATTTGGCTGCGGTCTACGCCCTCGTCGCTGACAAATTGTATTCAAATTGGTAACTTCATTGTTGGGTACGGTTCACGTACATATTTCATTGGCACGCCATCAATGAAATCATTCGGAGAACATGTGTACGTTCTGTTGTCACATTTACATACAGGTGGGTTGTACCGAGAGAGGACATCGCATTTTGTGATATTATTCTCCACCAAACAAAACTGGCGTGATGGAGTGAGACCGACGGAAGGCAGTAATTATGATCGTATCGACAAAGTGCTAGTGGACTTAATAAAATCTTTAAACGTAATATAACGCGTGCAGCAATCGTCGTGTTGTAGACTCTCACATTTCACCAGTTATGATTATGATGAGATATAGTGTTATTACTTGTGAATTTTGGAATAGAGGTGAGGGTCTTACCATTCGTCGATCAGAAATCCATACCCTGAGCCACTTTACTAGTGACGTTAACTAGAAATATTAAGTTAGGTAAATCTAAGAGGTACTACTACTCGAATCGGGATGTGAACCCAGGACCGCGGACTTCCTGATCGGCAGTCGCACTTGCAACCATTTGACCGTCGATTGAACCTTATGTGAATATATTGATACCGTATCTGTAAATTTATGACAATAATAATTAATATTATTTGTATATCGTTGCAATGGGTGTAATTCAAAGCGCCATCAATTAAATTTATTTTCGTAATAGTGACAAAATAATTAACTTTTAGCCAAATTTATGTCATCATTATCTGTTCCTATAAAACAATATTATGCGTAAACTAAAAGAACAAACTCAGGTCAACCTCTAAAGCAGTTTCAAATAAATGCAACTAACTTTTCAATGAGTAAAACGTGTATGGGGGAGTCTTTGACTATACTGAGTAGAAAACAAGTGGAAGCAACAAACAGCTTGTTTTCGAAACTTCCACGCAAAAGTTAGTTCGCTGTCCGTTCGGCTGTGTTCGGTAGTTTTCGTTAATTATCGGCTTGTTCTAGCCGTATAGAACAGTGCCTTTGAATTTATATTGTAAGCTTAATGATATAAGGTCGAATTTTCGATGATGTGCTCTGGTACAACCAATGTTTTGGACAGTTGAGCGCGAAGTTCGCGAAGTGTCGTACCACAAATAGACCGCATTTCGTAAAACAATACACAAACACATCACGACCGAACTTATTCGCTGTGGGTTGCGGTTACACCGTTTACACCTGAATAACTGCAAACAAAATGTCTGCTTTTATTATTGAAATGTATTGTTGTAGGTATTATAAAGAATAACTTGTAAAATACGTTCAAGTTTATGGTCGTTTGTTACCAAAACGATTGTGACTGAGAGTTTTCTTATATGAGTTTTTGAAAGTAAATTAATTAATTATTTTTACTTATTTTAATGAATGAGAAACAAACTTGCTTGTGTAAAAAAATTTAAAATTGTAGAAGAAGCACGCCAAACTTATAACCATAGAGATTATTGGCACTCAGTAACTATTTGCCGACACCGAAAGGGATATGGCATATAATGATAAATTAAGTTGTCCTTTATAAATCTCGAATACATCATAAACTATATTCGATCTGATTAAGGAAAGGGCATAATATCTATGAAATTCAAAATTTCCAAAAGCACCCATAAAGCTAAGACGATACAAGCCCAGCTGTAAAACGGGCTACGTCCGATATTCCGGATTCCGCCGGATCCTATCAAAACTTTTATTACCGGGTTTCGTCCCGTTCACTCATACCAAACAGGAAAGAGACGTCTATAGTATTATCTTTTTCAGGAATTCATTGTCGTTGCAAGTTTTATGTGCCAGCAGCGTCGCATATTTTTATTGCGTCTCGTAGATTGAAAAGCTTTTGAGTGTTCGGATCTAGGAACGCTCTCTGAGCTAGGTGCTATGACTAGGTTCTTTGAATTTAAGACTTAAAATTTCTTTATAAATCAAACTATTTGTAAAAACAGGTAAAATATGGTCATTCATGGTTCGGTGGAATGACGGACGGGTTTAACGAAAATTAAAGTTTTCTTTGGTTCTACATCAATGTACTTTTTACAAAGGAAGAAAGAGTAAATTATATTCTGAATCGGACACGCGAGACAAAAAAGGATTAAAATTTCTATTCATCACGCGTATAAAAGTTTATTCAATGTCGGTTATATTTATGTGAAACCACTACGTTATATATTTTTCTAATGTGGTATGGAACAGTGTTTTTTGTATTATGTTAATTTATTAAAAACAAACATAAAAGCGTCACTGTATTTAAAAATGGCATTTAATGTAAAGCGAAATTGCTTTCGTTTTGCGCATAATGAAAAATTCCGCAGTCGGTAGCGGTATTTACGTGCGATCCGGCAGCGTAGTCTCGTAAATATATTCCGACCGTAAAATGAGACGCATTCGGTTATGCGCCTTTTACATTGGCCCTCGTAACTCCGCGCTGCCGCGGATCTGTTTTATGGATAACTCGGTTCTAAATTAAGTTGTATTTTGATTTAAGTTATATTATTGTCGGTATTATATCGTCACGCTAGATCATTTACGGTGTAGGCAGAGAGCACCGAGCGCCAAATATACAAGCATTTCGGTCTACATTATTTTTTAATACCCGTCAGCTAGTATTGCCAAAGCAAATGAATCCAAAGTTTAGATACTTGATTTGTTCAAGGTACATGTAATATCTTGAATTCTCCCGGCAAACGCCTTATACTACTTTTTCACTATTTCATCTGCCTTTCTTTATGAATTCCATTCTTACTACTCGGCAATCACAGCTTGAGGTGGGAAATTGTTGCAGTGCGGTTTTTCCATTGATTTCAGTTCGCAAATTATCCTCGTTCCGCGTGCTTTAATTAACGTACAGCTTACGTCGCGCGCGTTAAATGTAGACGCCGTCGGCCATTGTGAATTCCAACGGCGTTTCAGTTTCATGACTTTAGTTGGAAAACGCCGTCGGACTTTTATGGGCAATTTCGGTTCCGACGTTTTGTTATATTACCAATGCTTTTAAGGTGCTGCACCTAGCCCCGGTAAACATGTGTGCAGTGCGCTTTTACGAGCTCCTACTTTATGGTGAATGTGTAGTGACGCGACGCTCCGGAAGCGGTGACACTGTATGGAGTGTGCGTCGCGTCGCGTGACAGGTGCGTCGCGTCGATCGGCAAACGTGACGTCGATGTTTCTGGAATGTTTTCATCGTACGCGGTGCGTGGTAATAGTACTACAAGTATTCAGTAGTTTTCGTTTTTATTTAACATAACAAGCGGTTTGATATTTTTGAGAAATATAAGTGTTAAATGAGTACGTATTATAATAAAATACAGCTGTTTTATTTATGTATCTATGTACGTACATGCAGTTTCGTTCGTAAGTTTTACGAAAGTATTCAGAAAATTAAAGTATTAGTAAATAGTTTCTAGAATAAAATTAGCCATAATAATATGCACTTTCAGATAAAATAATATTCTTAGTTTTGTTACGGGAAATACTTTAAGAAAGCATCATTGCATAGTTATGAAAGTAAACTAAATGAAAACAGAATATACATATTTGTACGTAGTTTATGAGAACGCTCTGCTTAGATTGGAATCCGACAGCCGTGTGAAGATGTCCCGAGTTGTTTGTCTAAGTATCTGCTTATTTTTGTACGTATAGGTATATCATTATCTTTTTGACAAGATATTTGTGAATTAAGTACCGTAGTCTAATGCAGACGCCACTTGGCGTCTTATGAATATGTGATGGAAATAATAGTTTTGTTCTTTCTGATAATAATTTAGATCTTAATATAATGTTTTTCCAGATATCATTCCTGTTGGAGTCGACGAGTGTGGTTCCTTTGCATATGAAAACTTTCGACCTTTTCTAACACTGTCCAATCTTCTGCAGCGTACAAAATATCGTATATTGTGTTCCAATGTGTCTCCCTCATTTGATCAGGCGCTAGTTTGTGATTTCGTCTCCAGTATCTTGTATTTTGCAACTTGGATTGATGTACCGGATGCATATTTCTAAATTATTTTATAATATAGGTATTACAATTTATAGCTTGAATTTATTGGATGCTCAAGTCAATGTATGGTCCATAAAGTGGTCGTAACATAAGGAAATTTCATTAAAAGTCCTGTTTACTTTAATAAAATGTTATTGCTATGTAAAATTATATGCTTCATTATTTGCCGAGATAATCTATGCGTAGGGTTGTAAGTTTTCGTATCCGTAAGTAATTTTATTAAATAAAGAGAGTATTAAAAGAGCAGTTCCAAGTGGCAGTTACAAATTGCTGCCACCCGCAAGTAGACTTCCGCGACCAGCTCGAACAGGACAGTTTGTGTCAGGTAATATAATTTGTATAATATGTTAGTAAGATTACTTATTGGTGTTGAATTGTCTGAAGGAATATACATATTAGATACAAAAATATAACTGCGTCTACGTCATGTCTTTTACTTCGTCAGCCGAATGGGTTACTTTAAAAACAGGTGCAATAGATGATTGCATGTTCAGAAAGGGGATGATGAACGCAGTCCTCGCAAGTGACATGTTGATTTTTGCGTATTGTACATTGAGTTGGTATTCGCGCCTGTAAAACATAAATATATGAGTTAAACCAGTATATAATTTTAACGGTTTTTAACGTAAATGTTCACGCATGTAATCTCCGAAGAGGTAGGCAGAGTGTAGTAGGACACTCTCACGTTTCCACCAGTTCCGTATTGTTCTCACTCTGGAATACGTCGCGGGTCTATTTATAGTGATATGTGCCCGAAGTATAATATTAAATGTTCTTGAAATAAATATTGTGATATAGTAACACTTGCATTATTCGACAGGAAATTATATTTTATCAATTTAATTAGATACAGATCAAACTAGCTTTCCACGGACGTGTGAGACCTGATGATCAATGAAAACTTATTAATTGCGTTCACAACAGCTCGTAAGGCACGCTTTCCTTGGAACTCGAAGTAGTAAAGATTTCCTTTAAGACCTTTAAAAACTCCGCCACGAACTGCTACGTATCGTTCAGCGCTAACTCCTAGAAGTAAAGAGTGTTCGTTTTACGAGCGCCGGTTAATATGTGTTCGTTTCGTTTAAGTCGAGGATTGGTCGTGTGACTTTGAGCATTGGTTGTGACATGGATGTTTGGTTGCGGTCGGCGCGTGACTTTTTAGCGGATCGACCGATTTGATTACTCCGTGGAACACAGTTAACTGTTAGTTCGAACAACGTTTATATTAGAACGTTTTATTGCTCTGCCTTCGTCAGTCATTTGACGTGTTCATTACTGTCGGTTGACAACTCAAATAGATGTGTGAGCCTTCATAGGACAGTGAGTGTTTTCGTTATATAACTAATGTTGAAGAAAGTAGTGGTTATGTAAGTGTTGATAAGTTAGGATTATTATAGAGTATTATGAGCAGTCGTCGAACCATTTATCATCTCACTGATAAGATTTCTTATCAGAATGAAATTAAATGGTAATAATATTTGAAAAGATCCATTACAATATGGCTATCTGATCTCACTGATGTGACAGTACGACTATACTACAGCTATACCTTTTAAAACACATGCTTATATATGTCCTGAATAGGAATGGAACCCGCAACCCGCAACTCAGCAATAATAACCTTTCCAGTCCTAGGGACATGGTTAATTTTTCTTGATGCGTTAGTAAATAAGCAATCCGAGTTATTAAGGCATTTCTGGAATACGGTTATGAGAAGAATAGGTTTGTTTGCATATTAAAAGTTACAATTTTGTTTCGTTTATGCCAATACTTTGAATAAATGAATTACATACATACACACATACATACATTCATGTTCTCGTTTTACGACAGCACATAGAGGGCAGCGCGTGACTTTTGAGTTAAGTGCCTCAGTTCTTTACACATAATTCACCAGCGCTGTGGTTGCAAGTACCCAGCTATTGGTTCTTAGGAAATACGTTTTATAGCTACGTTAAAGTATGTAATTACTCATTTATGTGACCTACCTATATCTATAATTTGGAGTAGGTATATACATAATTCGTGGAGAACACTTAAAAACTCCTTGACTTGACTGCCTTTTGGTCGAGGGGTTGCAGGAGTGACTGCTGATTCACGGGTCTTGGAGTCCGGATTGGGAGTCTTAAAGTGTTCGGTATACAGCAACCGACCCATCTCCATTTCCACAGTGGGGCGCAAATTTATTTAGTGCAACCTGGCCGTGTACTAGGCTTCTCTGCCCACCGCTTAGGATATTACAAGCATGTTATATATTGTTTAAAATATATAAGTGTTGCATTATGGGGGCGATAGTGCTTTTTGGGGATGGAAATGTCCAGCAGTGGACAGAGATGGGCTGATGATGATGATGATGATCGTGTACAGTCCTTTACAAAGAATAAAATTATTGTCACTTTCGATTACTGCCTGATCGGTTAGAATCTTTTATATTAAATATATCTACTAAATATGTGGACTTTATTTAATAGGCTATCAATTACGAATGAAACAGAGCTTTGAATATTTTCAGTTTGTTTTATTTTATTCCGTACAGACAGCAGCTGTACAAAGCTTTGTAATCTGCGATCCTCATTCGCATGCTTAGCGTGGGGCTGGGACTTATAAGCAAATATTCGGTGTGGCCCCATGTCCACCTGTGCACCGAGAGCGCACTGAGACACGCCAATGACGATGATGCTATCGTGTTGACCATAATTGTATTAAAATGAGAAGCGGCAAGTATGCTTGCCCGAGGTGTTTTTTTTTTCACTTCACTAGGTATGTGTGTATGTCAGGCTCATACAAAATTTGCATAGGTAATATAACTGTGTAGTCTGTAAAATAAGTACTATTTTAAATTCGGGAAAGTATGTAGGTACATATATATGAAAGCGATCCAGATGCTATTTTTGTTGTGCAGAACAGATCCCATATATGGTAGGCAAAGGGCAGAGTCCCAAAAATATATAAATATCTTAGTCGTTCATGTTAAGCAAAAAAATTACTGTCTAAAGTTTAATGTAAGTTTGGAAAGTTAATTCAATGTCTACCCAAGAAATTTTATCTCAATCTCTGAATATAAGATAGTCATCTGCAAATACTAATCAGGTTTCATTACGTTATGTGTTCTGGCTAATTAACTCGCGCGGTTAAGGGTGAAGGAGCCGGTTTACTCTGACGCAAGGGGCATTCCGCGAGTCGTCGGAGCGGTTTGAATCTCGTACTGACATCTTGATATGTGCGGTCTCGAGACAATGGCTTCACGAATATTGATATCTGATAGGAAAGAAAATAGCCACGAGAAAGAGTTGATGCTATATGAGCGCATTGTAGCGTCGATCAGCAGATTCCTTACGATCGAATGAAGTAGAAAAATGGACGGGAGCGTAACGTTATAATTATATATAACAGTGTTCGATAAATTGCTTCGTTGGCTTAGTGGTTGAGTGCGCGACTGCTGATCGAGACCTATTCGATCCCAGGATTTGAAGTGTATCATTATTTTTTTTTAACTTGAAATCTCCAGCTCCGAGTTTAGACTTGTGCTCGATCTATGACAATAAGTGTTTAGGTACTCCTTACTCTGTAAAACTTAGAGAATATTTGGATGAAAATGGGAATTTACAACAGTCTTCTGCGTATGCCTGTGGAAAAATATAGGCCTGATGTTCAGAAGTGTTATATATGATGACGATCATGATCATATGACAATGATGATGATATGACAATGATTGTGTTATTTTGGTATACATACTCACTTTTCATTATTGCAGACATAGAACGAAGACCATGATATATCTAGCGTAGTGACCATTCGAATACAACACGTGCCACGTGTAGATACAAGAATGTATTGATACATACAATGCAACCAATATTTGATCGGTCCTACACCGTATTTCAGAACTCAATCAACGAGATATCTACTCTATTTATTGCCAAGAACCAAAGTCCGCCATGATGTTGCGTCGACCATTGCACGGATGGAATATGTCTGTGGATGTATTTTTACAACCCGCACTCGATTGTTGTGTGTGGGTTCGATTCCCAACTAGAACACTAACAGTACGTATTTAATTTTAAGTGCGATTAACACAAATACTTGTTCTATGGTTGGGTGTATCAAAAACAATTTTCTATATACGAATATATATTTATTGACATGTTCATATGTATATTTATATTTATTGACATGTATGAAGAGGTAGGCAGAGGAATGCAAAACACTCGTACGCATTTGCAGTGTGATTATCATGATGGATCTGTTTATACTAATTTTCTTTGCTGGATTTGAACTTAGGTACGTCTATGGGAAACTTGGGCTTAAAATTTTATGACTGCCTCGTTGGTCCTGTGGGTTGCAAGTGTGACTGACGATCTGGAGGTCCCGCGTTTTGATGAAGTCCTATATATTTAGCTAATTGCCTGTATTTTGAATAAAAGGAAAACAATATTTATTTTTAATATGCAACCGTCAGTCAACCTTCAATTTCTTTCGAACCTACTGCACTCATAAAAATCTTTGTCTGCACATAATTTGCAAAAAATATTTATAAGACAGCGGCCTGCATGGAAACCAATTAAATGCATCACATAGATGAGTGAATATTTAGCGTCACCAAGGCGATAATATGTGCTACAGTATTAGAACAACGCGAATGTACGGACGCGGCATAGCTTGGTACAGTCACAGTATCAACTGCATACAATGTGCGGCGGCCTTGACCGCCGCGAGCTAAATTAAGAACGGCGAGATGCAACACTTCCTGTTATAAACACTCGCCTCATATTTCTCGAGTGGATTTTAAATTTATTTATTACTTTTATTATTGCACAATAACGCGAGGTTCTTTATGGTGAACTTTTAGGGGTTGTAAAATCAATACTGCAAAATAAAGAAAAGTTATTATTTACGTTAAACCTTATTATATTATTAACGTGGTTAATTAAACGGTGGCTTTTAAAAACCGGTAGAGAAAGGACCAAGACGTTCGAGTTTAATCGCTAGTTAGCAGCGAACGGGTTATAAATTGCATTGTGTCGCGTTATTGTCACTGGATTGATGACGGCATGCGCAGATTGCGAGACTTGGGATAATCCCAAGTTTCTTCATCCACGCATTGGAAATATCATACCAGATTAATATATTCAGAGTAATCATTGATCGATGGCGGCGGAGCACATTAATAAATGATACAACAGGTAGGTATACAGTGCGAATATTGATTGATATATGTCTGTGTCGTGGGAGAGAAAGATTGAACGAAGCGGTTCGTGGGGTTGATAGCGAGGCGTATGTGCGTTTGCGTCGCTAAATGATCATACTGCCATCTCCGTGGTTTCCTGTCCTCAGTCGTTGGACCACCTGATGTATGGCACGCTCACGTGCAAGCTCGTGATTCTGGCGTCGACCTCCGAGGAGGAGGATGATATAGAATCTTCCGTTACGGTTTATAGGCGGGTTGTTCGTCACCTTATAGTAGTCCCCATCAGTCAACCCGGCGAGAATTTGCGCTCCCTCCACCCGCATAACGTTTACAATAACGTTGTGCGATATAATCACCAGACTTCAGACAATATCCATTTTATTATTATTGTATTATAATCTCGTCAGTGTGCTCAATAGTTGGAAGAGACATCCAAGTACAAAATATCCATATAGACACGAAATGCTTCTTCTGCACCAATAACTGTCTTCGCATAATTTTCACTTCTAACTGATAATGTAACTACTTACTAGTTAACTCGTTGACACATATTCTAATCGAACTCATCGATTGAATTTTATAACCCGTAAATTGTTTGAAGTATTTTAACCAGACTCACAGATGTTTAGCTTCGTCGGTATTATTTGTAGCATACATACATATACATCTTCACGCCAGGTCCCTAACAGGGTAGGCAGAGAGTACGGAGCGCCAAATATCTCTATCCGTACAAACCTGCCGCGCCTCCTCTACATTCATAAGTCTTTTCCTACATGCACGCCGGTTTCGGAGACTTCTGACTCCCCCATCAGCCAATATTTGGTCTATTCCATCAAGATAGGTGAGTCTTGGCCTCCCTACGGCACCTACGTCCCTCAACATTCGCATTGTATATCTTCTTCGTCAACTTATATATACGACATGCAATATTGTTTTGTAAGAGTTCGGAATTGTCGGAATGGAATTGGGATTAAGAAGTGATGGAATACCAAATCCAACTTATATTTATACGACAAGCAATATTGTATTCTAAGGGTTCAGAATTGTCGGAATGGAATTGAGATCAGGAAGAGTTGGAATATCAAATGTGACACATATATGAAACCCAATATTGAGACATAATGTTTCGGAATCATCGGAACGGAATTAGACTTGGATTATTATAGAAGTAGCATACACACTTGAGCGTCTTTTATTGAGTTTAGCAGCATAATATTCTTAACGACACGCGCACTGACGCAGAGTGTTCTTATTTAATTAACTAACCAAACAAATCACAACATTAAAACTTATACATACTATGTCACAACTTACTTTTTCGTGGTAGAAATATTGTACAGAATGAAGTGATATATTGTAAGGCATCTCAAAACGTAGATACATGTAGATAGGAGCACTATATGGAAATATTCCATTCCAGGTTATCGTTGTTCTGGCATCGAAGATCGTCAGATAGCGGTCTTGGAATACCAGTAACTGATCTCGAGTGTACAAGACGTTTTACGTTCGCGGAAGTTTTAAAACGCCGTCTATCGAGACGAGCATAGAGAAATTAAATTTTTATGTCTCTCACCTACCCGTTTATCTTTTCTACTTAGGAAATTATCTACATTAAATTATTAATCCTATTATTCTGTTTATT
>DWEI01004040.1:0-12101 GCA_018245875.1 Mysoria ambigua | reverse complement strand
CTTGTAATTAATTAGACTCAATCGCTGCTCGTGGAGGCTCCTTTGATGCAGCCTATGACTAAATAAATACCTGTATTCATAATTAATTAAATAAGTACACTAAACACTTAGCTGTGATAGCCTAGTGGTTTGAAATTCGACCTCTCACTCTGGGAGACCGAGTTCAAATCTCAGGCGCGCACCTCTTTAAAAAAAATATGTGCGTTTTAAGTTTAAATATCACATGCTATTACGGTGAAGGAAAACATCGTGAGGAAACCTGCACACCTTGAGTTCAGGAGAAAAAGAAAATTGTGTGTGAAGTCTGCCAATCCGCACTAGGCCAGCGTGGCAGACTACGGCCTTAACCCTCTTTCTAAGAGGAGGCCCATGTTCCAGCAGTGGAACGATAGAAGGGTTGATATGATATGATGATGACTAAATACGTAGCTAAATAAGTTAATAAAATAATTACCATAAAAAACTCATTAAAACGCAAGTACATTGTTCAACAGAAATATAATTCTTTAAATAATACATATATTTCGCTGTTTTTAAATACATACATACATATATGGCCTTCCAGTTCTGTAGCGGTTATTGTATTTGCTTTAAGAGTTCTTGTTTTTAAAATTTATTTCGTAGATGTTTTTAAATCGGGTCCAATGAGCCATATCGTTTATTCGAGAGCATATTTCGGAGCAGTCTCGGTAGCGACATGTATGTAGAATCAGAATATGGAGCAGAATCTATTGTCGAGGCGAGGTTCGGTTCATCTGTGGCCCCTAAAGCAGAATCTGGTTCTGTAACGAGGCTTGGTTCATCTGTGGCCACTAAAGCAGAATCTGGTTCTGTAGCGAGGCTCGGTTCGTCTGTGGCCCCTAAAGCAGAATCTGGTTCTGTAGCGAGGCTCGGTTCGTCTGTGGCCCCTAAAGCAGAATCTGGTTCTGTAGCGAGGCTTGGTTCATCTGTGGCCCCTAAAGCAGAATCTGGTTCTGTAGCGAGGATCGGTTCGTCTGTGGCCCTTAAAGCAGAATCTGGTTCTGTAGTGAGGTTCGGCTCGACTGTGGCTCTCAGAGCAGAATCTGGTTCTGTGGCTAGGTTCGGTTCAATAGTATTACTGGGGACAGATTCTGTAGCCTGATCTATTTCGGTAGTAAGAGAAAAAAGAGTTTCAGTTATACTTTCTTGTGGACAACCTACGCAGGCGCACTGATCGTAGTAGCACTTTACTACGACCCAATGGTCGTCACACAAGTCGTTACAGAACTCGACGCAGTCGTCGTCTATTACACATGCCTGATCGTTTGCTGCAAAACAAATATTTGGCCATTAAAAATAAAACGACAGTAAAATCGTCTTGTTTTAAAAATCAACCTCCCACCCAGGAGCCTCTGAATTTGGCGAATGGTGAATTAAAACATTATAAGGAAACCTTAACGCTTCACAGTTTTCCTTAGTATGCATTAAGGTGGCTGCACTATATCATTTCGAACAGTACCCTATAATACACGTAAAATATAAAAAAACGTAAGTTCAAGCTTTTAATCCCCGAAGGGGTAGGCAGAGTTGTATAGAACACTCCCATTTTTATACGACTAACGCATTAGGCTAAGGACCTGTAATATTGGTCTTGTATGAAGAATAAATGAATAATAATAATAAAAACGTTTCACCGGTTAGTTTACGTCCCACTATGTAATAGGTGGTGAGCCTATTGCCATGTATCGGGCACATATCGAGACTCTGAACCACTACTAGAAAATTTAAATTATAAAATGTTGTAGTATTATACCCGGGAATCGAACCTGGGACGTGCCGATCGGCAGTCGCACTTGCAACCAACACGACCAACGAGGCAGTTCAACAACAACACTTGAACAAGTGCAAGAATTATTTGCACTTGCATAAATTATCTACCAAAGTACTATCAATATAAAAACAATCTATTACCGACGTCTAATACGAAGAATGCAAGGGATATGCAGTCTTTTCAACAACCTATGTATAACAGTTGCTTTTTTTATTTGTATATCTCTTTTTATATCAAAATGTTAGTAGATGCTTAAACACTGAAGAATCGCTAGTTGGAACGTGGTAGTGGAAAGGTGGTAGTCGGTAGTAGAATACATTGGATTGACAACAATGTTACAAATGAAAATAAAACCTTCCATTTATTTGGTACAAATAGATAATCGAGTTAATGCATATTAAAACGTTGTATGTTAATAATCATTAAAGTTTAAGTTTCACTTTTCATTTTGTTTTCAAAAAAACCTAACTTCATGCCTGTTATCCTCGAAGGGGTAGGCAGAGGAATGCAGAACATTCCCACGAAGTTATTCCAATATATTGTTATCATTGAATTATTTGACCTGACGTCTTCTGCGCTCATTACTCTCTTCCTACACGCACATTTATCGGTAACTTCTGACTTCCTGATCAGCCAGTAACTGAACTATTTGGTCAAGATAGCTGAACATCTTAGTCCTTCTCGGTAACTGCACCCATAAATATTCGTCTTGTTTTTCTTGTTCCCCTTTATACATATTATAATGTCCTATAGGTATCACACAAATCTTTTTACGTATATCTGTATTAGAACTGTGGTGGGCTAATATCATTTCACATACGAGTATTCGCATAAAATAAAACTTTCCCTATTCCGCGTAAAGCCGAGATCCTATCCGACGTTACATTCGAGCTATTCCCGGAACTTCCTCATTACTGAATCTGTCACCCCCATTAAAAACTATTCTAACGTATCCAAACTTATCCACTTGTTCAAATGCAACATCATCCAGCACTACTATGCCTGCAGTTGTCGGCGTACTATCGTAACGATATAATAATAATATACCATTTAAAAGTCGACTTACCATTTGTATTGATTAAGAGACTAGCGAAAATAAATACTGTGACGGCGATCTCCATCTTACGGCCAAATATGATAAAATATGGTAATTTAATGAAGGATATAGAATTAACTTCATATTTATAGGTACTTTGGAGTAATATAAGACGTGTAGAACAAGCGTTAAAAATAAGCGTATTAATTGATCTTCAATGACAGGGTCTTGTTATTTTGATTGATAAGCATGATTTAATTGATAATTAATAATAATAGATTTTATTGCAGACCATAGAGCCATGTTAATGAGAGAGCACGTCGACAGAAAAGAATACATAAGCTGTCCAGGGCGTTACTAGAACATTATCAAATATGAACATAAATTCGGTAAATATTTGTGTTTATTATATAATTTCACTCTTGTAATAACTTAAGTCATTTTTCTTTTATTTCTTTCTCTTTATCATTTCTCTCCTATGGCCGAACATGTAAGACAGCTTTATTGAATGTATAGGAGCCGAAAGAAGTCTGCCAATACCGTAGTACTGGAAATCTTTGCTTACATTATCAAAGTTTATATTTGCATCTTTTTTAGAACTAGTACTGTCTAATGGCAAAAATGAGCCACCGACTACCAGAAAATGCATATGAACAACTTTTACAGGGTATTTGTGGCTCTGATACCAATGATACAATGAACACCCCGCTAGAGAACGTTCTGGAAGGTGTAGTTGATATAAACGATCAGGAACTAATACCAAGCGAAGATAATTTCGCGACTGAAATAATGGAAAGAGCTGATTCTTCTGCCAATGAGTACCACGAGGAAATAACGAGAATCAGTTTTGACGAGATGAACTGGTGTAAAACGAGCAAAACTGTAGAAGGTGGTGATTGCGTTAATATCAATAGAGACATTGAAGCGCTGTCATTTCTTTTGTTATTGTGGTCATTGTTTATGTTAATAATAATTTACGTGTCTTCGGTACCTATTTTATTAGAAAATAGCAATATTTCAGTCAGAAGTTGACCGTTTTGTTTAGTTTAAAATACATTACTTAAGTGTTTTAAAAATTCTATGTTCTTTTTCTTCTTAGTCATACAGCTTAAATAGGAATCGTATTTTAAAAAAAATTGACAAGTAGTTCATATTATTTTGTGTACGAGATGTTATTTTGTTTAATATTTATTACTGCCCATAGACTGATTATTTTACGAATAATAAACCCTGTTCATAAATAAAAATGTCTTTTATAAATTCTTAATAGTTAAGTATACGGTAGACCTAGTGAAATATGGGAGCGTTATGTACTCCTTTGCCTACTTCTTCGGGGATTACAGGCCTAAAGTTATGTTTTATTTTTCATTAGCTAAGTAATTTTCATAAATACTTAATTTAAATGTTTAATATAGACGTGGAAACATTTAAAAAGGCATGACAGAATTTTACTATAAACGCCACTACCTACAGCTTAAATTAGGATTCTATTTTTCATATTAAACTACGTAGAATTTATTACTTGTGTTCTATAACTCCTATGGGTATTCAGTGTATATTGTATTCAACTAAGGAAAGTCCTTGTTATAAAGTTTTTAAATTAAGTTTTTTTTTTATTTTCATCAACATGATCATCCTGGTCTGTTGTCGATAGCCGGCCAGGAAATGTAGCTGTGCTTAGACAGACTGCCATTATCCACCGCCATACCGCCATTCTTCGGCGCAAGGTTTATTCCTACGACACTGTATTCCGACAGCTGATTGCAGAATGTATTCTTACTCCGCCCCGACATGGATTGCAAATGATTTGTGTTTAATCAAAAGTAAAAGAACGATAGTAAATTGACAGCAAACAAACTTCTGCAAAGCAAGCAGCAATGCAAGCAGAAGAAAAAATGCTTCTGTTTTAATAACACATTTCTCTTTTGAACACAACCAGGAATGATTTAAACACGGTTGGGTACATTTCTTAATGATCCTAGAAGTCTTGTCGAATTACGCGTAGAGGACGCTACGTTGCTTCATGGTAACTCTTGCATCATCATTATGGCTATAGCCTCCAGTAGTCACGTTATTGACCAATCGACGTTATCATTATCATCTGTCTATTTCCGCCCACTGGACATAGGCCTCTGCAATAGCACGCCACTGAGCTCGATCTTCAGCTCTTTGCATTCAACCGCTGCCAGCCACTTTGCGTATGTTATCACTCAGGCCCTTCGACGTCATTTGTATTTAAATCACAAACACCGGGTACCGGGTAGAGCACAGGAATTAGATAAAAGTTACAGCAGTTGCATTCAATTGAATTTTCCTAATCGATAATCAAAATAAACCTATGTCCGAAACTTCAATGAAACTAAAAAAAATCAGTATAAATCATTTATTATTACAGCGCCGTCTAATCGTACAATTGTAAAATAAATACGCACGCAATAATCACAATAATTTTGGATGCCATAAATTTGGTTGCAATTTCATGAATAATATTTCTGATCATAATAACGCTACGCTTACGAGTATGCAGGAGACTCGGGTGGCGCGCAGAAGCAAACATCGCCCCACGAATAGGAGTTAAGTGAGGTTGGACACACCTTACGGCACAACTCCATACAAGTGTCCGGCATTGTGGAATTGGAATCTGAAAAAGTATTTACAATCTTTCTAATATCACCTTTATCGTCGATGCTAAAGTAATTTCAACAAATTAACCATTTCAAAATTTCGTTACAAAATATTTGTGCTATTTATAATTTGAACTTTTATTTACTTTGTTCACAACGTAAATAATTTAATGAAATACCATACCTGCACTATAATTACCGGTTGCGGCGAGCGTTGCCAAAATGACAGAAAGAAATACCAACATGAATAAGAATTGCATTATGCCTGTCACTGATATGTTTGGCAATGGTGAAAACTAATTAGACAGCGATTGAACTTCGTCATTTATACAGACCTACCTTTATACCCTTATTAATGAGCGGGGTGTTTCAAATAGCCATGGATAATAAACAATAGTCCCAACAATCGACAACGTATGTATGACAGATCAGTTATGTCATTGTGTTTCATGTAACAATAGAGGAGGTTTTAAAGAAGCGAGCTGCTAACGTGATGTTAGATTTCATTGGAAATATTAACTGTGCGAGTTATAAAGGTGTTGGATGCGAATTAATCGCGGCAAGTGCTAAGGGAGATCAAGTCACTTAAGTTCACGAAATAGGTCGGGTTGGTGGTAACGTCAAGTTGTTTGAAACCAGGCGTGTATAAAGACTGGTAAATGTAACAGTACTTCAGCTCCGAATACATACTCGTCTATAATATTTAGTATCCTCATACAGCATAATAACGTTATCAACTTTCTATAAATATTCTACAACAAAATATAAATTTCAATTCCTAGAAAGCGGAATATAGCGCATTCAAGATTTTTTCCAGCTTATGTCTTATTAATTATGACATAAAACTTAAATACCAAAAGCATTGAAAACCAAGAGAACGCTTATAGGCATATGTGAAATAATATTGAATACTAGCTGATACCTGAGACTTCGCTTTCTTTGTTGTGTATTTCATAAACAATGTAGGTAGTAGGTGGGTAGGTAGATAGACAAAAGGTATCACGGTAGACAGGTAGTTAGAAAGCAGAGAGGTAGGTAGTAGGTTAGTAGGTTGGTAGATAATAGGTAGGTAATAGGTAATAGATAGGTAGGTAATGCGTTGGTAGGTAGTAGGAAGGTGGAGATAGTGGGTAGTAAGCAGGTAGGCAGTTGGTACATAAAT
Source organism: Mysoria ambigua (assembly GCA_018245875.1). NCBI lineage: Eukaryota > Metazoa > Arthropoda > Insecta > Lepidoptera > Hesperiidae > Mysoria > Mysoria ambigua. The sequence continues at coordinate 5,487 of DWEI01004040.1, read as the reverse complement.
AGGTAGTTAGGTAGCTAAGTAATGAACAGAATATAGTGCTTGTAAAAATCTTTAATTCTCGAAACCTTAATACCTTCATAGTATGTGAAGACAACAATTTTTGCGCTAACAGGTGCTAACAGATTTGCGAATTTTAGATGCGAATAAATAGGCCCGGATAAACTGTTTTCTCGAACTATCTCGTATTGTTTGTCTAACGCGTCTGTTTCGCCTGACACTGGTAACCAGCAAAAGTCTAAAAGTCGAGGAAGCTAGCTAATGTCGATCTGGTATCTGCAAAAGGCAGTCATGCCGACTCTGCTAAGTGGACACCCGTAATCATTACCTCCATTATATGTAAAGTAATGGATCCAGTTCTTAATCCTTAATAATCTCGAAAGTAATGATCTCCTCAGCAACTTTGATTTTTTTTTAAATCTATCTACTGGCGCTCTTCTGGTGTATGTTAAGACAATCGAGATACATAGTAAGGTTTTTGCTGTGTCCTTGATTTCTTAAACGTTTTTGACAGAGTTTTGCACGATAGACTTCTGAGCAAGTTACCCTCTTACTTTGAATACTCTCATACGGGGGAAGTCTAGTAGTCTTCGCAGTAAGATTGCTGACTTCTCGATGAAACATTACATTCGGGTTAGCCTTCAAAGATGTATGTCCAAGAACTTGCCGATAAATCACAGAATTCTTTCTGCTACCTTCTATTACCGTGTAGTAGCTATCTTTTTAGGCTTAGCATACAAGGATACGTAAAAGACAGTAGGGAATATATATTTCCTCAGCGGACCCTCATAAAACCGGAATTCAAACCCAGGTGACAGGCCATAGTAGCGCGATTATATCAAACTTTTAAATTCGTCTCCGATTGGGGTGATGCGTAAAGAGTAGGATTTAAATCCGCCAACACACAAGGGTAGCTTTTTCAACTGAGCGAAGCGCCTTCAATTTAGCCCTTTCGAAAATGTATCCATACTTTTTACAGCCTACCTTCCAATGTTAGCCTCCAGCAGCGAAAACAAATGCAAAGAAACAACTGTTCACTCTTTACCCATCTCAAGTGTGTTCGTGTATGAAGTACTCGTATTGCTGGAAACAGTCGAAAAATGAGCAAAATACTTATAAATGAAAAAAACTACAGTAAGACCGGTTTACAAATCTGGAAATACCGACTCGTACTTACAAGTATATATCAAGTATATATCAAGTGGATCGTTTAGCGGTGTAAAATACATATCGGGGAGTATGTAGCCTATAAAAGCGGCGACTCTATACTGTCCGGTCATTGCTTTTTACCAGACTGGACTGTAGCTAATTGCTAGCCTAGCCATGTAAAAAATATCTCCAACTGCTAAGGACATTTCAACATTCAAACGTAACACATAACGTAACTCATAAGTTTGTTAATTATTATGTTTTAAAAAATTACACAATTTAAATGTCAGAAATTTAAAATAAAATTACCACGATACCCTACGGCTAACGTGAAAATCAGTATGAAAATCAAAAAGAGAGATGATCAATTTCATGTTGTTTATGGAAATTAACTAAATTGAAACAAACTAAATAATGTTCGAGAAACGTTTACTATTTATACATTTTTTATAGTAATTTGTAGAAATTTCGTAATCAATAAGCGTGAACGTCGTAGTGTGACCGTCTCCGTAACAAATGTGATCGTCTCTGTTATGACCGAGACCGTTCCAATTATGATAATTTTAATAATTCTGATGGTATATTCCATAATATACGTAAATTATTTTATGTTTTTTTTTAGGAAAATACCATAAAATAATTGTCTACAGGAAATGTGGTTATTGGATAATTCATTAAATGAATTACGCCGTGCGGTTTGGAGATATTATAATCAACCATTTCTTTGTATGTATTCGTATTTGCTGTACTGCAGTAGATTTATGGTCTGAGGTGGCAGTTTGTTCTTATGTTTAATTTGAAATGTATTGTTTTGAGGAACAAATTTTAATTCGTTTTGTTGACATACGAGTATATTTTTATCCAAACTCTGTAGCGTCATATAAGTAGTTACGAGTAAGGAACACAATCCAATGGTGTAAGAATATATACATTGATGTCATGTTGAGATCCTAGGGCATCGTGAAAGGTCTGTAGGTAGACAAGACTAAGTAGTCTTGTCTAGCAGCGTAGGTGGTGCAAAAAGTCTTGTTCTGTGAATCACAAGTCGCATGCCCACCATGAGGATTATGGGGTAATAAATATCCTTCAGGGAATTCCTATGTCTAACAATGGAGTTACACAGGCTGGCATTTACTGCACTCAAACCCCTACCGGAATCTCCAACGGAACGCACGGATGCCCTATTAGCACGGCGCTCAATACGTGCTCGATACTCGGGAGACGCCTGATGCCTTATCCCATGCCTTCCGATTCCAACGACAGTATGCGGCCACACATAGGATCGTTGTTGACGGATAATGACACATTGACCGACTTTGACTTTGTGTTTGAGGCACACAGTAAAGGACCAGGTCTCGGCTCGGTATTTCGTCACCGGTACACATTACCCGAATATTTCTGTTGCGTTATTCAGTAAACTTCAATTTTATGGTATGTATGGTTTTAAAAAAGTCAGATAATCCATGCATAACAATTTAGCTCGTGGATCTGTCAACAAATCCGGTATTACCACAAAACTTTTCATTTCATTGGCTGAATGGTCATTGGGTTGCAATTCGTCGGAACGATTCATTTGAGCGTTTCCGCAGAGTGCGCAGCGGCTGCGGATCAAATCAGCCGTTTATTTGTGCACGCGCGCTCCGCTGCGGATCCCCGTCGTGCTGTGGGTATTTGCGCCTTGCGTGTGATTGAATCAGAATAGGAGGACGGAAAAATTGCGGTTTTATTGAAAAATAGAACAGATCAATCGTTCGTTTGTTAACAGCTTTGTTTGTAAGGTATTACGTGGCAAATGGTAACGCAGAAGCTACATTTGTTTTTCGTAGCCATTTATGATCAATGAGTGGACGTAGATACTTCTTTTTTGTCTTTTTATATCCCATGATGCATTTAAATACTTAATTTTTAAGCACAATATTTACTTATAGTTTATTTCAAAAACGTATTATATAATGGTTTAGTGACATTGGACTTAAAAGATACCGTTGTTCATCACATGTTAATTGGGCTGAAACTTAATCGATGTTGCGTTTCGTTTAGTTAAGTGCAAACGCAACCAATATGTATTTTTTTCCGAGGACAAATGCGATTACAACAGAATAGATATTTTTATTTGTTAGTTGTTCAAATCTTATATTCTCTGTCTTAGTAGTATTTAGAGGTTGGGTTTTTACTTCCGGTACGATAATAACACTAGCCCCTTGCCATCTGGTCGATCGTTTAGTAGTTTAAATACCCAAAAATGGAATGTAAAATAAACAAGGAGTCCTGCTAGATTCCGCATAAGGAAACCACAGGAAAAGTCTGTTCACCATAGCTTCGAAGAGTTATCGTATATTTGGAAGTACAGTTCCGCCATTGGCGTATATGTTGTTTATGGTTGTATAGATACTTTTTAACTGCTCAAAGGCTTTGTAATGAAGAAAAAGTGATCATCTGAGATTCCCTTATAATAACATAACAAGTAAGCTTTCCTAGTTCACATTATATAAGCAGATTGACTGCGGGCTGATCAGTATCAATGAGCCGAACGACCGCTAAAGCCTTGTTGACAAGCCGACATATTTGCTCGCGATGAGCGTGGTAATTAGTGGCAGACGAACGTGTCTAGTAAAGGAAACACAGTAAACCAATTTAATCCCTGCTCTACTATATATGGATATATGGTTTTGTTTCTGCTTATGCTCGTTATTGTTCTTGTTGATAAAAAACAAGAAAATACTTTATGATTAACATAGAAGGAAATGATATTTTCATGGAAGTTTTATGGGTTTAAACTAAGGATCCCGAAAGAGAGGATGAATTTTTATATATGTACTCTGTTCGATATAGTAGTAGAGTTATTACAAAAATCTAAACCGAGCATTACGAAACATTTACCTACTGAAGGGACATACACTGTGGCAATTGTCAGCTTGTTTGATCGCTTCGCAAACAAATTGGTGGTGCTCATATATTTTGTATCTCAATGGGGCGGTATTAACTCGGCGGCGATTAATTCGATTCTCATTTGCGCGCCAAATTAAATAGGGATTTAAGCAATTGTAGTACACAATGTACCTGACCGTTTTACAATTCCAATTCACAGTTAATTCCCACTGAAGTATCGTGTTTTAGTATTTTTTTTATTTATATCAAATTACATATTCTGTTATTGTCTCGGATTCACTATTTTATAAACCAGCCATATATAATCTACTTTTCATGTTAAGTATAATATAACATAATTCCATTAGATTGTCATCATTTGAATATACCTTTTGTTAGAATATCATTATGAACATTATCAACCTCTTGATTGTTCTATTGTTAGACGTGTCTCATCTCAGGGTGAGGAGAACGAAGCCATATTCTGCAACAATGGTCAAATACGGATCGGAACATATATTCTAGTTGTGGTATATAGAATATCAATTTTAAAGCAAATTAAGCGCCTATTTAAGGTCAGACCTACTTAAATGAGTAAGCAAATTATATTATATACAACGACTAACTGTATTCATAAATGAAAAAAACCTTGTATATAAATAATCGGATACAATAAATCAACAACCAAATTGTACAGACGCCAGTTTACAGTATTCGGATACAGCGTGATAAACATAATCGACATATCCGCGGCAGTATTAAAATTCATTATTTCCTCATCAATCCATTGTTGTAATAACAGCGATATAATATACTGTGGCATAGCGTGGTCGCAATCGCATTGTAAGTAATTAATGATACCAATGATAGTTAATGATTTTAATGTCAATATAACATCACTTAACAGTCTTATTATACTAAAAGTCTTAGTATACTAAAAGGCAATAATACGGAGGCTCTATCACTGAGCATATGGTTATTGATGTCTATACTCTGCAACATTAGCGGACTTACCAAAGCGTCGTCTGCTTTTAATAACCTTTTAATTTATTTTATTTGGTTTTTTATTTAGTTCTATAATCTAGGGAAAATTATGCCATCTCATCGCTGATAATGCGACCGTGTGGTTGCGAAATGAGTGACACGGGCGCGTAGGTGTGGTCGTAAAGCGAGCGAGTTACGAGCGCGACCGTCGCTCTTAGCGCGCGGTCCGCTCGCGTGGTCGCGTTGCATTAGCGTGTGACGTCACTTGCCAGTGGCTTGCTCGGTTGTACAAAACTAACACACTTAAAAAATTAAAAGCCTTAAAATCACATTATTATTATTATTATAGTATCATCACATCATGTCGCATATGGATAGTAGACAGAGTACCATTAATATTTTTACAAATAAGCCTAATTAGGCTAATTAGTTACATTAGGCTAATTCAAGGTAGAAACTGAAGTTTCAGTATTATTTTGGTTTACCTAG
>DWEI01004039.1:0-12103 GCA_018245875.1 Mysoria ambigua | reverse complement strand
GACAATTATCTCGCTCAGAGGATTAGCCTTTTAATTCAGCGGGGTAATGCTGCTAGTGTTTTGGGAACCATGCCTAAAAAGGACATTTTAGATGAAGTTTATTTTTTATTTTTATTTTTTTTTTTTATTTCAGAATGTTTATTGTATAACTTTGATAATTGTAAAATAATCAGGAGAATTGATAATGTAATTCACTCATATCACGAATACGAAGTGCTTATGCTATTGAGCGCATACATGGAAGGTTGCGCGAAGGTCGAGCGCGGCGAGCGGTGGGCCCCACGTGCGCTAGCCCACGGGCGGCCGCGACGCTCCGGAATGTCCCCGGGCGGCCCCTCGTCGACTTCCTCGGCAGTGCTCCGTGCGTTCTTGTTGTCGACTACTTGTCGTGTAGATACAGCGCGCACCATTATATGACCAACTCTCTGTGCTACAATGTAGTGAATGTTGTCAACTGTCGGTGGAGAGGTTGCAAGCACGACTGCCGAGCGCGAGGCTTGTCTGATCAGGGCTCGGAGGTTTAGTTCGTGTCCGTGGTACGGTAACACTCACTCCCTGTTCCCGGTGGCATGTATAGCTCAGCTGATGACATGTGGCAGTGTATTCAACTATTTCGTCTAACTTCTTCGAGAAAATACAGGCGCAATGTTAGTGGCGCGGGCGTCGGGGTCGGTCCGCCCCCGGGCGGCACTTTGTAGGGAGCGAGAAAAGCATTTTTACGTAAAATATCTTGTAAACATTGAAATCATTTTGTATTTTTCGTCTTATGTTCAATTCCCAAATTATTTCATTTTGTCGATCGTCAAGTTGTAATCGTAAATAATGCCTGTTTTAACGATTTATCCAAGTGGTTAATCTTTTTGTTTATTTCTTATTGAGGTGGTTGCTATACCGTACAACATATAGGTAAACTTTTTTATTTCAATTCTAACTCGTATACTGCGAAATAATGATGACTGTTGTTGCGGAATACTTCTATACAACAAACGGGTGTATAGTTAGTATACATTAATTTACATTAAGTACATATATAAGAGAACGCCACAATCGACTTCGTCGCTGGGCGGTGACACCCACGCTACGCCACTGCGCGACGTAGTTGTGCAGCTTGTGCAGTAGTCCACAGTGCGACCGACAGTCGTGGGAGCCACCTCATCTGCGTGGACTGGGCCGCGCGGCACCTTATTGTTACTTGTACTGATGCTGGCGTGATAATCGCCACAGCTTGTGCAAACAGGACGAAGAGCTAGCGCGGCGTGTGCCGACCATGCGTAGTAATATTGCTCTTGTACTCTTGTGTTTATTTATTTATTTGTCTATGTATCACATGATAACAATATGTTGTGTTGGGTGCAAGTGTGATAGCCGGTCGGGAGGTTCTGTGTTCGATGTCTGGGTCGGCCACTGCTAAGTTTAGATATTTTAGTGGTGGCTCGGACTGTGGATCCATGCCCGGTGTATCATAATAGGCTCACACTTATTTAGTAGTAAGACATTAATGTAACCGGTGAAACATGCGAGTGTTCTGCATTCCTCTGCCTACCTCTTCGGGGATTACAGGCTCGATGTTACGTAAGCGTAACTAGCATTTGTTCCGCTATAATCAAACCGACCACCGCCGATATAGGGAACGGCTCGTGTTATATTCACAGCGCACATCGGTTCAATGAACATCGTCCGGGCGGTGTTGTTCGCGACGGCAGGAGACGAGCCAACCGGGCCCAGGTTATCTCCTGATCTTACAAGTGTATTTACAGATAAGGATTGGGGAGTTACGTCTTGGTTCACATTTCTTAACGCATGACTCATACTTCGAATTGGTATTTAAAATAATATAAGTAAAAATGATTACGTGCACAATTATCTTGCTGCAGATCCTTTTAGAGTCTATTTTTTTTGTATTAAGATCTGTCTGCGATAGTATCCATTCCTTTATAGCCGTTGGAAAACATTCTATTGAGCCATGAAATAATTTGACTAAAATGAATTATTTTTATTCAGCTATAACCTTTTGTGATAATTACCTTAAAATAATCTTGCCTCTTCTTTAAATAAAAAGAATTGCCGGGTAAAATGCGCGATTATGTTAAAATGTAGGTTGTAGAACCTTGAAGGTGGTAGAACCCTCTGTGGTACGACTCCGGCGGCACCACCGCCACACCTATGTTTGCCTTATAACAGCAGCGTTAAGCGCTGCTGTGTTCCGGTTTGAAGAGTGCGGTAAGGGAGACATACTTTTTCGAGGCATTCCATCTTAATCCTCAGGGGTACAGGCGCATCTGTGGTCGACTTATCTGAGGTTGATCACAGATGTCCATGGGCGGCAGTAGCCACTTTCCATCAGGTGGACTGCATGCCCGTCCTCTATTTCCTTATTATATAAAAAAGAATACAAAGATGTACGTAAATAAGTAGTACTTTACATACATATATAACCTGCTTTACATACAAATTACCAATCTTTCACTACTAGCACTACTACTACTAAAGTTTTCTAGCTTAGATTTTCTAGTAATGGTTCGGAGTCTGGATATGTGCTCGATGCACGGCAATAGGCTCACCACCTATTCCATTAGTGGCACGTAAACGTAATTGATGAAACGTGGGGATATACTGCATTCCTCTTCGGTGATAACAGGCGTGAAGTTACGTTATTTTTTTTAATACTTTCAAGGCCGCGACGTCATGGGTGTAATATACATTCTATTAGGAAATGACAGAGTACTCATATTTTTACTCAATGTTACTCAAGAAAACCGTCCATTCACGAGCGTATTTTGATTTTTCCGGGAATAAATTCAACAAACTTAAATTTACGCAAACTTAAACAGGAAAGTTTCCGAAGGAGATGCTTCAGTTAGATACGAGTATTTGTTATAAGTTTTAAACTGGTTTAAGAAACGGGTTTCAGATACCGTGAGATAGCGCTTTTATTTTACAATATCTTACTTCACAATATCCAAAGCCAATGTTAAAGTAATAAGGTAAACATGTAGCTTACAGTGTTTGTATTTTAATATGAACAATCGCAATTTCATTTTTGGTAATTACTGTACTTATTATTGATATGTGCCCGATGTCTTGTAATCTATTCAGTGCGAGTAGACACTATCTAGGCGAGCGTGATGCATCTTAGTCTGCATATCGCTTTCCGTCAGATGGGACAGCAGTACGCGGGAATATTGCTAAAAAATATGTTTACTACCTATTTCATGATTAGACGTAAATGTAATTACTTGAACGTGGAGCGTACTACGCGCTTCTGCCTACCTCTTCTGGTATTTCAGGCGTGGATGTTTAAAACAGGAGAATACCCGAACTAACGGTACTGTCAATAATTCGTAGGTACTTTAAGTTTAATTTGTTTCATGACGCATCAAATCACATATTACTGATGTTTATCTACTAATTATCCCCAACGATATCGACTGTGTTCAAATTATATCAGTACAATGGTGTTCCGATTTCAAACTATTAATACGAGTATGCTTTATACGCTATTATTACGTCCGTGGCTTTGGTTTGTGTGGAAACTGCTGTGTTGCGGAATGAGGTGTTGACTTAACTATGTCCACAATAACGTGCCAGTGATAATAATATTACTTATTTTAGATCTGTAATACATTCTACTGTCTTTCTGACATCTGGCTTCGAATACAATAATAAGGTACATTTATATATTTTATAAGTAAACAATAAATATTGTATGTCATGATAAAACTTAACTTTTCATGTTGGGGCAGAGCAAGAACACGTTTTCAGGCCAGTCGTAAGAGGCGACTCAACACGGCGCTGGCAGATGGCGGTACGGCGCAACTTGCGTAGGCAGAGTTAATGCCCTGGCCGCCTATGGGCAGTAGCATAAGTGGTGCGAGAAGCTAAGCTTTGCCATCCTTAACCCGCATTCCCAGCGTAACTGGTGAAAGGTGGGAGTGGACTACATTCCTCTGCTTATCGCTTCGGGAATTACAAGCGTAATGTGTTCTAATAATAAAGTAGACATATTTCTCATGCAAGATAACGCTATGAAGTCTAACAAGTCCCAAAACTCACCACGAATTGGTCGCCGTCACGAAACCATGTGGAAATCTGCCTATTAATTTTTACACAGCGTCGCACTTAGCCGTAATAATACGGTATTAGGGGGACTGTTGAATAAAAACGAGGGGAAAAATTATGTTTTTGCGTGAAAAGAGCGACATTACCGACCAGCGAAACATTTCAAAAGTTATGTTCAGATTATCGGGAAGGTGGCATTGATAAAGCGTTTCTATATAGACGATAGGGAGAATGTATGTAATTTTGTTAATATTGTCCGTTCAAGGGTACCAAGAAATTTGACCGTACTTTGGTACTTTTGTTGATAATTTGATAATTTATATTCATTTTGTTATCATACTTTCAAAGTAGCAATAATTTAAACCGTATTTTTTGTAATTTGGTAACACATGAGAAACAGTATTATTTTCTGATCTTCCTTGTCACTGGTAACTAACTATGGATATCTACACATTAATGTAATAGAAACATGACAGTGTCAATATCAGCATTATCGAATATTAAAAAAATTATATTATGACACTTTTATCATTCCCCACGCTTTTCGCTTCAAAATTAAACTGAACGCGAATTTGAAAGGACGAAGAACTTTATGCTTAAGAAGCTTTTCTTTAAGACCAAACGACTGCGATCATTAGTGTCCTAAAAGTTGCTTTTTATACTACGGAACTAGAGAAATGTATTTTGCTTCTACTTTAAACATTTTTGCACTTGATATTAACGAAATTGGATATAATATTTACGTTCCTAATTGAATATTCTGTTATATAATTAATTCAATTGGAAAGGCCTACGTCCAGCAGTGGACGGGAATAAGTGGATGACGACGATGAATTGAATACTATAATCGATTTTTGATTGATTGTTGACACGGTCAATAAATAAATAAATTATAGTTACTTGTTACATGTTTTCATATAAATTCATTAAAGTAACCCAAATAATTTTAATAAAACCTAAATTACATTCGCTTTTGGTCTACAATTATTTCGTCTCTTATTCATTTCACGTAACAAATAAAACATTCTCATACTATTATATCATACTTTAGATATATAGTCAACAAATACAAATCACAGTATGACCTTTAGCGTAATCAAAAACAAAAGTTCCTTGTCTAGCGGTAAGCAAAGAAATGTTATGAAATGTTTGAATACAATGCCAAATCTCGAGTGCGCCACACGAGCACAAGACGCTGTGTCAATCAGCGACTTTCAATTCAATTTCCAAGTTATGCCGCCAGTTGTGAATGCAGGAATGAAATGCGCTTGGGATGTTGTTTCGGAATCTGATAACTTTCCGTTTGCAAGAACTGGCGACGAAGTGGGGCTGAGGAGACATCTGCATCCAAAGAATAGGTGTTGTACAAACCGGACGGGTTATATTGATATTGATGAACCAATAGTAAGTGTTATATGAAAGGTTAAGATCGAAAAATACGTAATGATATAAATTAAACTCTGCCCCAAATTTCCAATTTATTCAACTCTGTGATATCCCTAACACAATTTTCAAATACGACTAACTAATAATTCTTTCGAAACTTGTCTACAATATAAGATTATTTTATTATTGACTGCCCCATTGCGTTGGCTGTGTTGGTTGGTTGGTTTTGCACTCCTCTGCCTACGACTTCGGGGATTACAGATGTGAAGTTACGTATAACATTATTCAAAATAAACTTTACATGACATAACGCCTGTAATCCTTGAAGAGGTAGGCAGAGGACTGTGAAACACTTCGACATTTCACCACTTATATGCCTCACCATGCAATAGGGGGTGAGTCTACAGCTATAAATATGGTACCAAATGAGACTCCGAGGTGCAATAAAAAATTTGGAATCAAAAAAAACCCAGCAAACAACATTGAACTTTACTTATAGTTGTAGCATAATACATATATTAATAATCACGCGGTAATTATGTTGGCATGTCTAATAGACATTAAGTTCGGAAGCCATCGAGTCCATGCGAGGCCGGGGCGCGTCCGGTCACTGTGGACACCCTGCCTATAAACGATAAAACAACCGTTTACATGACTGTAGATAATTGGATTAATAATCCATTTTCTCGTTTAAAATGTCACTTTTAATATGATTACGCCAGTCAATTTTATAGAGCCGAATTCTGTTTTGTGTTACTGGTAGCGTTAATTAGTAAAAACGTAACTTAACGCCTGCAAAATTTTGTTTTTTTAATACCTATAATGAGAAAACAGTATATGGGAGACGAGAGCCCCACCACGGTTCACCAGGTACGTTTACGTCCCAATATGGAGTAGGTGGTGGGTGTGCTGTCATACACCGGGCACATGTGCTGACTCCGAGCCGTTACTAGGAAAGCCACGTAAAATAATCCAATAGCGGTCGATCCGGGATTTGAACCCCGGACCTCTCGATCAGTAGCCGCGCTTGTAACCAACGCGACAAACTAAGCAGTAATTTTTTTAATTGGTGTTATATATTTCCCTATTCTGCCCAAGTCTTAATTCCGTGCCTTAGCGCATTAACAGACCTTCGCACCCTTTGCCGTTTTTATTTACTACTTACTTGTCAAAATCGACTCAATTCCTTTCGCAATAGAGTACAAATTCCAAGCAAATCAATAAGTATATACGATCCTATTCAATTTCCACATTCCTCTTCACGTTTTCCGCTTTTTAAGATACCCACTCGTACAAAAAGAGCCTTTTTGTGTTTCGCCGCATAAGGGATGTTTAATCATCGTTAATTGAAATGATTTTGTGACTTAGATACATTATTCACCATATGATATCTGCTTAATTATTAGCATGTAAATCTAAAATATTTATCACATTTTGTTTATACATAAAATTTAACATGTATAACACAGCCCTGTGATTTTCCTAAAGGCCCGTTGGTGAAAGGTAGTACGCTATGATTCACCGGTTACGTTGTAAATACGTCCTTTGGAATAGACAGTTATTCCATTAAATTTAAATGATTTCAGAATAACTCGTCTTCATTACGATTCCTCGTGCCAGATTAATATCCAAAGTTGTTATGAAAATTTAACTGATAAAATTATAAATTTATTTTTACATTTAATGAATAACAATAAATTTAAGAATATGAAACGTAATAATTATTATTATTTCATTAACTAGCAGGACGACAGAATGTACATTTCTCTGCCTACCTCTTCGGTGCTTACAGGTGTGAAGGTACGTTCTTTATATTATTGTACAGTTACGCTGGGTGACGTTGCGTCTTCCGCATCCATCGCTCTCTTCTACACACACGACGGCTTCGCGGACGCCTGAATGTAAAATATCTATCTAGACGGAAATCTGAATCAACATCTGCCTCAACAGATAGATTATGCAATGTAAGGTGTTGATAATAAACTCCATAATGACACAATCATCTACAGCTTTGTTTAAATATTATAAAAAATAATCTTAAAAAACCTTATTTTTTAACAAAGTTATACGTCGTCCATAATCAAAGCAGTTTAAAATTCTTTTTTGTTCTCATTTTCAATGACTTTTTGTTGATCTTTCCCTTTGATAATGTTATTGTTACATTCGTCGCATTCTTGGGGTTTATATCAATGCGATTCATTTATAATGGAGCGGTTCTATTCTAGTTACTTTTACAAACGATCTTATATTTCTACAACTGCCAAAAATGTTATTTACGACAAAGCTATTTATCACTTCGATATTATCATAACAATGAGCCCTTCGCATTATTCCGCCTCTCTCCCGTTTAGAGAGGTTAAGGAAAGAACTTCAAAGGAAAAGCAGCTCGTGATATACAAAAATATTTTAGTAATAATCGTATGATTTCTTAGTATTATAATAGACTGCAATGACAAATAAGAGCAAAAAAAACCTTAGAGATGTACGTAATGTCCTCTAAGTCTTTAAAATCCTGAGAAACCATACTTGGTTACCACGGAGAGCTTATCATTAATGCTTTAACGCGTCTCGGCAGCTATGCGATAATAGTAATGTTTTAGTTAACAAAAAACGATTAACATAGATATCTTTTGTATGAACATTACATTTAAAAAGGTTTGCTAAAAGCTGATATTTGGCACTAGGTGCCCTCTGCCTACTTCTTAGAGGCCTGAAGTGATGATATATGAATCATAACAATAACTTCATAAAGGCTTGAAGTGATGATAACAATGATATATTGATTGATTAATCACAACAATATGAATAACTTGATAATTACTTCAATGATATATTAATGATAACAGTAGGTAAACGCAACAATTTGCGTAAGCATGTACGAGTAATACAATATAATGAGCATCATGCCTCAACGTACAGCTTGATAGAACAGTGACAAGATCAGAGAGTGCAACAATTTTCAGAGCGCGCCAATGTAAAGGTAAATATTGTGTGAAACCGTGCCCCGGCACTGAAGGGCCCTCGTCTAGTTTATGTTCACTCGGCGATCATAACTAACCCGCGGCGCTGCGGCGTCGGCGAGTACTAACCATTTCGCGCAACACTGGCGTAGTACGTCTCGCTTGTACACTCGAAGCTCGGTAGAAACAGCTTCGAGAATTCAAACGTACGATAGCATTTGCACGCGAACGTCGTGTTCTTACTCACGTTACGAGCATTTATGAACCGTACGGTGGGTTATCGGAACGAAAAATTACAATGAAGTTAGATAAAACGTTTTATTAAATATAAATTAGCAAAAAAAACGTTTCACGTTTTCAATATAGGTACTTGGTACTCGCTGCCCGTGCTAGAATTAGCGTAATTTTTCTAACTAACGTAGTTTAATTAAAATATTATAATATATTGAACTCACAATTGAAACAGTGAATTAAAAAATTGTATATACTTATCGTACCAAGAAAACGTAACAGTGTCGATCTAGGAAAGAATATATAATTGAGGCATAGGGATTCATTTCATTTCAGTGACTAAAGTCACAGTTATGGAATGAAAAAAAAATCGTGATAAAATATTTATTTATTCGTTAAGACACTTTTCCAAAGATCTCTTATAAAATATTCAAGATTAAACTCGATGAAATAAGAATACGAATCCCAGGAAAAAGGTCTCAGTATAACTGACAGATTGTTGTATGTATACATTTGTTAAGGCGATATTTTTGTACACGTTTATTTATTTTTGATAATAAATAACGAAATAAAGATAAAATAATTCTGTAACATATTGATAATTAAGCCAAGTATATGTTTTTAAGTATATGTTAGGTAAAACGTAATCCCCGAAAAGGTAGGCAGAAGAATGCACCCTGGGAATCGAACCCTGGACTCTCAACTCAGCAAACTGCCTGTTAAAAATGTATCATAACGACTGTAAAGTTGAAAAAGTTTAATTCATTTCTTGCATCTGATAGCGGTTTTTATGTTTTGTGCTACATAATTATTTTTAAGAACTATACCTTGTATACATTTTGGATAAGTTTATAATTATTAATATTGTTGTATCGCCAGTTGTAATCACGCCAAGTCCCTTATGGTGTAAGCAGAGGTCACCGAGTGCCAAATATATCTAGCCGGATCTACTTCTTCCACCTTTCCATATAATAATGTAAATACACAATAATTTGATTACAACAAGCAGTGAAAACAACATGTGCGTTACAATGGTAACACTGAGCCGTTGTTGGCAAACAGCGATTCAGGAATATCGTGTGAAGACAAGGAGTTCCATAATGAGACGCGGAAAATTGTTGGCTCAGCCTCGCTGCCGGCTCCGGGGAAATTAAACCGTTTATTTAGAGACAACCAGACGTATATCACGAGAGAAAATGCGCTTAAGATCACGTATGAACTAATCCAATTACATGATGTTTATAAAACGACATACTCCCCGCCTACGCTATCCTCGGGGAGCGTAATTTTACAACCTGAGCAATATTATTTACCAGCGAGTTGGTAAAAACTGAAGGAAAACATCTTTTAGGATGACGCAACATTTTTATATATTACAGTAGTAGGAAATACATACCTCTCACTCTTTACGATGTATTTCCTGCAATATAAACAATTGAGAAATCCACATATATTCAATAACAAATGGATAAAAATGTCCACGTTAGTTACGTTATAGAGGTTAACTAACACTTGAGAACGAAATAAGAACGAGAAGTTGACCAACACGAATTACTAATTGAGCACCGGAAAAGCACTAGCAGTCAAACGAAAATGAGTCACAAGCCAAATATCGCCCCGAAAGTCAGGGGAATTCTTCCTCACTCAACATGACCGCACGAGTAACGAGTTATTATTCACAATCATGAAAATCGCGTTTTTACTAAAATGTATTTGTTTTTTACTAAAATATATTTTGTTTTAGTAGAAAATAGAGAGGAAAATAATATAACAAATGGGATAGTAGAACAAATTTGAGACAAGAAGAAAAAAAAACAAATGTTTGGTAACTGTGACATCGTGTCCCTTCACTCTCAAAGACTTGTCAGTGACAAATTGATTTCTGAGGAAACAAATTATACTATTGTGTCACTTCGTGAACTTCAACAGTTGTTGACTAATTTTTCTTTCAGCATACACAAATATTTTCGCGAGGGGTAGGCAATTTCTGAAACGATGTAGAATACGAATACATTTGTGTCTCGTTCCTAGAAAACGCTCACATCGTTATTTTGCATACAATATATTTTGTATTTGTTGATATTTTAAAGTGTATTTTCAAGATTTTAATGTATTGCGTTAAAGTTTAGATAATGAGCCTTAAAAAAATTAAACTTAAGAAGATATAAGACCAGTATTCAACCAATACCAGTTATTTATTACCAGTTTTTTGTTGTTAACTAAATTGTTTGATTTGTTGAAAATACTTATGTTTATTTATGTATACTATTTAGATTTTTCTGTAATAGCTTGGAATTTAGAATTGTGCCCGGTGTATGGCAATAGGTTCACTACCTATTCGGTGTAAACATAACTGGTGAAATATCGTATTGTACTACACTTTACTGCCTACCTCTTAAGGGTTACAGGCGTAATTTTACGTACTTTTTCATCATATCAAGTCATATTTGGCATTGATAACTCACATTACTTTCCAAAGGCTATGGTCTTTGTCAAGATAAACTGAAGTTCCCTAAATGTCAGCTCATTTAGGGTATTGAACTGAATAAAGTACCCAATAATTCTCCCGCAAACTTATATGTACAGTGATGTTAATAACATAATGGTTTTATTCTGTGCTGCGTAGGTACTACAAAAACTCAGTCGCCCGCAAATATTCGTCCGTCGCGGCGAAACAAAGCGAGAACAGCCTTCAAACGCGACGAACGCGCCGCGTCCCTCCGCGACATTTCTCACTCGCCGCGCCATTCAAATTACCGGCTAAGTTCATTTTGAATAATTTATGTGGCGACGTTACTCACATAAATATCTGCGGGCGTTATTTAAAACCGCACCATGCGACGTCCTCCCTACAGTGTTAGGGCCAGTTCGTGAGTGGAATCGTACCGAGTCGTTTTTTTTAATCATTATATTCTTGCGCTATGTTGAACATTTACACCATTATCATTATGAAAGGTTATATATAGATACTTGAGTTTTGGAGTGGTGTCCATATTTATTAGTATCACAATTGATTTGTTTATTCTACTTTACTCAATGTGCACGTCATGAAACTGTATTTTCGCGATTGTGAAGCCTTTTGAGTCTTCTATCAACCAGTACCTGGCCTATTTAGAAATTTATACGACCTTAAATGTAACATCACGCCTGTAATCCCAGATGAGGTTGTCAGAGGAATGTAGAACACTGCTGCGTTTCACCAGTTACGTTTACGTCCCACTTTAGAATAGATGTTGATCCTCTTGCCATGCACCGGGAACATATCCAGACTCCAAACCACTATGAGAAAATCCAAATTAGTAAATTTTTGTAGTGCCCGACCCGGGTATTAAACCCAGGACCTCCCGATCGGCAGCCGCGCTTGTAACTAACACGAACAATGAGGCAGAGTGCAACCAGTTTATACGACCTTCATTTCAAATGATACAAAATAATTCCGAGATGACAAAGACAACAATAATAGTCAT
>DWEI01004038.1:0-12107 GCA_018245875.1 Mysoria ambigua | reverse complement strand
TTGAAGATATTGTAATATAAGAAACGGGCAAGATATAATGGCAGTGAGTAATGCTAATGCGAACAAAAGTAATTCGATTATACATGTGCTTCTACACAAGAACACCATCGTCGGCTACGTACGAGCGATGGCGAATCAAATGAGGCCCGATTGAATGTTGCTGCTATAATATATTAGGTAAAAGTAACTCCCGCCACAGACCCTGCGCGACGTTACATAACAGTCATATTGTTACGTGCTTAGGGAACACGGACCAGAAACCTAAAGCTTTCAAGGGTCCTCGTACAATCCGCTACCACGCGAGCCAATATGTAGACGCCACTCGTGACACAACAATCTCGACAGGTGTTCCGCGAACGTAAACAGCAAAGAACAAAACTGCGTTTTATGGTGATAACTTTTGTGATATTCCTTTTAATAACACACTCACGCAAGAAAATATCTTTTAATCTTTCACAAATAACCTTCTGTTATTTACTTACGTATGTGAAAACTACTCTATTGTAATTAAATTCAAATTAGTTTTTTTTTTGTACAACGGACTTCGCCGACGACATTTGAACACACAGTCAATGTGACACAAAACGCAAACGTACGATGAAAGAAAAAGTTAATCACGAATTTAATTGCCTTCATAATTCACATACAAATTATTTAAAAAATAATCAGTTAACATTACAAGGGCAACCCCTGACATTAAATGCGTTACAGTCATCGTTTAAATAATTTTATAGTAAAATCAACACGGGTCGTGTTTTTCGCGCTTATTTTTTCGTACATGTATACATTGTTCAATAACTCCTAACAACAATTTTCCGAGTCAACTGAATACAACAGGTAGTTTAATGTACACCTACATATTACATCTATAACACATACACGACACATGTATTTAAGTGAAGGTTTAATAATCATAACTATGATATACTTTTCCACTAACACATTAAATTTTTTGTTTTATTCACGGTAATAAAAAATAATGACGCATGAGGAATCTTAAATTGAGAACTTTGTGAAATTTGAACGAACATCTATGTACAAAGGTATGTACACACTGCGAATATGGGTGGCCAGAGATACGAAGCTAGAAGCTGAGTCCACGCGTGGGCGACGAGTGGGCGGCGGATCGGTCGTGTTTTACGTTGCTTCATTGCAACGAGAATAACATCTCAAAATCACATATTTACAAATTACATTCATGACTTGACTCACTTAAGTCCTTCATAGTCACTTATAATTCTCTGTATTCTATGGCCTTAATTTTAAAAATAATCTGTAATTCTGTTATGTGTAAGCTGTACAGTCTGCGTGCAGGTTCAGTGCTGTTAGCAACAAACACAAATTTTGCAAACTGTGTGTGTGTGTTTGTGTGTGTCTATATATACTAATCAACCCACTTTACTACGTAGAATGTCAAAGCCTAATAGATAATAATTTACATAATATAATTGATGGCACTTTATGGAATATTTCCAATAGGTCAAATACTTAATTACCTGTAAATTTGTCTCATAATTTTCACATAACATCTACAATTCACAATAAATCAATAAAATAGTAACAGACTTGCACTGATGATGCTATGCCACATGTTGTATTGAGAGTGTAATTTTTTATTGTTATTTTGACCTTGGATTTAAATCGTGAACTATTGTCCCTGAGAACAATCTAACAATATCATAAATGGGTACTTATCCATAATACATCTGACTAGTTATCAAAGCTAACCGTCGCTGAGCACAGATAGATAGATAGTGTATCATAGTTTTAAATGAAGCTGTGAATATTTATGAAACGAGACATTCTCAATATATGGACAATTTTTCAGATATTATTCTCATTGCATGAAAATGTTAGTTTCCCTGCAAGTTTAGCTCACTGTCCAGTCCAAGCCCCAGCGCTCCGACACCTTCAGCTGGGCGGCAGCCGCATCTTTCAATGAGAACAAGTGGGTCATCTCCAATTCTGTCTTTGCTAAAGCAATGGCCTTCTCAAATAGCTCTAGTGATCGCTTCAGGTTTCCCCTGCAATGAACAAATAATAACAGGATCAGCATAATAAGAACACACACTCAAGATTCAGAAACCAGTTTGCACGCATGAAGATAGTGATGAATGTAAGAGATGCCTGGCAGGTCCATATGGATAGAGATATTTGGCATTCAGTGCACTCTGACTCACAAATAAAGGACTTTTTTGAATATATGTATATATCCACAGTATGTTCTTAACAGACTCTGGTTATACATGTTACTGGATGTAGTGTTTGTGTGGTACATTACCAAGATCATATGAATGTCACATGTATCTGCTCAAAATAACAGATTACATAATGATATAATCTGTTATTTTGTTATGTGTTATGTAATGCACCTTGGATGTGTTGCTTGCTAGTGTGACTGCCAATAGGGAGGTCCGGGGTCGATTCTCTGGTCGAGCACACATTTTTCTAAATTAGATTTTCTAGGATTGGTTCGAGTCTGGATATACACCTGGTGTATGGTAATCGGCTCACAAGCTATTCCATAGTGGGACATAAAAGTAACTGGTGAAAAGTCTGAGAGTTTTGCATGCTCTGACTACCTCTTCGGGTATTACAGGTGTGAAATTACATACAAGATGATTTAATACAACATAAAGTTTAACTGTAATGTATCACACAATTGTCTTCTACATAACTTTTTTCTTCAATTTCATAGAATCTTTGCACTTGAGTGAGAGATAACCCATCACAGATAAACTGCACATGTGATAATGTTATGGTTTAATATATTTGATAAAAATTCTTATCTTTCCATACCAACAGTTCCAATGTTATTGTAAAAAAAGTAGGTTACCTACAAGTAATATATTTTTGGCAAGCACATCTGTTTATGTTAAGAAACCACACAACTGTATCCTGAAATATTTAATAAATATAATATAAAAGCTTAGATTGTAAAACAAATAATATTTACCTCTGAACTTCAATGGTACCCAGTGTTTCATAGGCAAAGTCACATTTGTCGTCCATTTCAATTGCTTTGTTGATTAATTTGACAGCTTTATCAAAGTCTGTGCTCTTTTGTAACTGTACTAGACCTTTATGGACATATAATGTGGCATTGTTGGGATCCACGGCCAAGGCAGAGTCAAATAACGCCTCGGCCCGCCCCCACTCTTGTTGATCCGACAGTACTTGTGCAAACAGAATGTAGGCTTCAGCACACCTTGGGAATCTTTCCAGTGCCCGCTCAAAGTCAGCTCTCACTTGGGTCAAGGCCCCCACGTTCTTGTGTAGCTGAGCATGTCTGTAATCAGCATAACACTTCTGAATGTAAGCAATAGAAAAGTCAGGGTTGAGGTCCACGGCCTTAGCGAATTCTGCAGTTGCTTCATCCATTCTTTCCAGCAGCAAATAAACTTGCCCACGGTGATGATATATATCTGAATTGTTGGGGTCTAGATTAGCTGCATTTGCAAAATCTTCCAGACAACGCTCGGTGTTCTCCAACTGTGTGTACAGAGAAGCTCGCTTGATTAGGGCATTCACCTTCACCTTGATGGAAGCTTCACTGTCAATGACTTTGCCAAGGTCAGCCTGAGCCTCATCATGTCTACCTAAGAGCAAATAGAAAGTTGCGCGTAAAAGTAAAGCTTCAAATTTGTACTTTCCATCAGATTTCAGTTCGTCAGTGCATGCTTCAACTACAGACTCATAGTCTTGTGAATCCAGAGCTTGCTTGGCCTTAGCAAAAGCACTATTAACTTTTTCATCTATCTGTATCTTTGCAATGGGATCTTCAGAGAAGGCAGAAAAATATGTTTTAATAAAATGTTTTGATGGCATAACAGGTTGTCTCTTTGCTAACGCTTCGCGAGCATGCTGCCTGCCAAGCGCCTTCAAGATACGGTCAGCATTAACTAGAGAACTCTGCACCTGGAATTTTTCTAAAATGCAAGCAGATGTAACATCCTCCAGGGCTAAAACTAAATCTCCACTCTTTTCAGCGGCACGCGATCGGCGAAGGAAAGCTTTCACATATTTTTCGTTTAATTTGAGCGCAAAAGTACAGTCTTCTTTCACCTGATCCCACATTTCCCGTTTCTCGTAGCACGCCGACCTGTTCTGATAGAATGTGGCCAGATCGACCGGACGATCTGGAGGACAAGCCTCGATCGCTTCATTGTACAGGGCTATCGCCTTGTCGTACTCTC
Source organism: Mysoria ambigua (assembly GCA_018245875.1). NCBI lineage: Eukaryota > Metazoa > Arthropoda > Insecta > Lepidoptera > Hesperiidae > Mysoria > Mysoria ambigua. The sequence goes on along the minus strand of DWEI01004038.1, from coordinate 7,911 downwards.
CTGCATGGAAAGCACGGTTTCCGGCGCCTTTCAACTTCATAGCACGATCGATAGCACTCTCCGAAGCTTTCGCATTATTTTCCTCGTTATCCAATGAAATAGTGGTTTTTGCCTTCAACTCCGCTATTTTTTTCTTTTCGGGATCTTCAAATCTATTTCTTAGATAAAGGTAACCTAAGCCAATAGCCAAAGGTGCACCGAGAAGAATAGCTAACTGCCATTTAGGAAAAGGTGTGCTGCCCGTTGACGCCATCCTCACATATAATTAATATTTATTAAAGATTCACCATTTATTTTGTCGCGATGTTATAAAACCCTTTTTAACTTAAAATTTTCAAAATTTTATTCAGGGCTATCCGATCCTATCTAACCTTTTCATTTGATGGTATGACACAATGAACAGATAAGAAAATCATGAAATCATAGACATGTTTTAACATTTAGAACTATGGTGTCATTGATAATATAAAGTACAATTTCATTGGCTAAAGGCGTTCTTTATTAAACTATCGAATTATTACGTACGAAAAAATGCTTAATTATTTCAGATTAGGAAGTACTTTCTGTTTGGAGAGTAGCGGTAAGAGACGAAATAAATTAAATGTTATTTAAAACACTACTAATATTAAAACCGTAAAATATATTTTAATATGGCACAAGACTATCATCATCATAATCAGTCTACTCACTGGACATACACTACAGCCTTACACTACTGAACATAGGCCTCTCTAAAACACGCTAATGAGCTTGATCTTCAGCTCTACAATTTTGCATCCAATCACTACCAGCCACTTTGCGTACAATCTTACACATATAATAAACAAAGCTGTTATTCATTAAAATAATTTACATGACATAAAAACTATATTACAGTTAAAGTTATTTAAGAACCCGTATATTTAAACCTAGTTGACAATATTACAAGTCCAAAAATCGTTTTTAACGAAGCATAGATAAATGATTCTTAAAATTAAATAGACATTGGCAACGATATTAAACGGTATTTTGACATAAGTGGCAGCACTGGCACTGACAGACTTTATGAGTTACTTTACACAACCACATGTTTTCTGTTTATACTTATTTATTACGGTACCAAATGAAAGGATTCTAAGCAAAGATGTTTAAATGTCAGATAAGCAAACTGGTAAGAATTTTTGACCATGAAAGACAGATATGAATGATATGAATTTGGTCCGTAGTACTAACATATTATTCCACATTAATATTATATTCCTTAAATATTTATTGAGTTTTAAACATGCATAATATTTAATTTACAGGTCAAATTCGGCAAGTATGTTAAGCCGAATCGACTCGTGTGTCCCGCATCATATATTAATAAGCAAATGCGACATAAAACCGATCTGTACGAGCCAGATTATCTCATTGTAAGCCACGTTTCGGTGCAACTACAGACTTATAGTGTTGTGAATCAAATATGTATATTAGTTCCACAACTAAAATGCTTATTATAAATTACATTTGTTTTAATTCAATAATATTATTGAATCGATATTTACATTTACGGACTTTGTTATTAGGTACACAGTATACTATGAAATTTATTATTAGTATATTTATGGATTGAGGCAATTTGACTTGTTTAAAATGCAAGTGAAATAGACGTAAGTGGCTTTGTGCTAAATGTTATAAAAATCTTTGAGGAAAATGTAATTCAAAAACAGAATTTATATACAAAAACTATTTTCTATTTTGAATGAGCATTTTAAATGAGTCGATGGGTCGAGTCTGTAAATCTAATGATAATTTGCATTTTATTAGAACAACTAAGTAATATAGTATACACATACAACTAAGGAAATAAGTATAATTGTAATGATGAAGAGAATCTTATTATTCACACCACTTTGCAACTGTTATTTTGTTACAGTCTATTGTCACTATTCCAGAGTATGGAGCCAGATGAGCCTGTTTATGACTGTTTAAATCTTCAACTGAAAGGGTATGACTACACAGTGCTTGAAGCATGTCAAGGTGAAATTCACAGATTTGCAGAGAACATGGGATTACAGGTGGATGAAGGGTTTGTATTGATATCCAGGATTAGAATTTAGCATTGCAGAAATTATAGGAGATGATCAAACTTTTGACTGGTCCGTTGGTGCATCGGTTAGTGAACCTAACTGTTGTGCGGGGGGTCGTGGGTTCAATTCCCACCCAGAATAAATATTTGTGTGATGGGCACAAGTATTTGTTGTGTCTGTAGTTTATCAGCCACCTGGTTACCATACCACAAGCTCTCTTGACACTTAGTTTAGAATCAGATGGCCCTGTGTGGAGATGTCCTACGATATTCATTCAAACTTACAATGATTCCTGTAAAACAATGTTCATGTTGTAGTCATTTGTGAGCTGCCATTTCATTAGAATTAAGTGCTGCTTGTTCAAGTGCACTGTAGAGTGTAATACTGCATTTTATGTATTGCATACAAGTATTTGTAAGGCCACTGTATATAGGATAAGCAAGGAATCCTGTGTTGCAAGTTTTTATACTCGTATGTGGTATTACAGAGAAAAATGACATTGATGTTATCAAGATATTGAATGTGTAGCAAAATTAAGCAAGTACAAAACATAACTTCATGCCTGTAATACCCGAAGGGGTAGACAGAGGAATGCAGAACATTCTAACAATTCACCGGTTATGTTTACATCCCACGATGTAATAGGTGGTGAGCCTATTGCCATGCATCGGACACATATCCAGACTCTGAACCACTACTAGAAAATCTAAATTAGAAAATTATGCAGTGTTTGACCCGGGAATCGAACCCGGGACCTCCCGATCGGCAGTCACACCCACGACCAACACAACCAATGACATTGTTTACTCTGGTTGTATTTGGGAAGTGTGATCACACCATATGCAACCTGTACAGCAATGTGTATTCTGAAACCTTTCAATATAACACTGAATATGTGGAAACAACAATAGCTGCACAGTTTATTTACATAAATGTAGTGGTGTACTGTGTCGGAATGTATCCTAAACATACCAATATTAAATTTTAGAGATTTTTTTCACATGAACCGCCATCATTATTTTGTGTTTTACAGGTTAGATTGAAAAGAAGTTTTATATATATATTTCACTGTATAACTGCATAAATGTCAATAGCACAAGATGCTTTCTTGATTAAGACATATTATCATGTGGCTGAATTGACACTAGAAGGATATTTGTATATTTTATTTTCTCAAGAACATTTTTGTGTAACTCTCCAAAACTAGTGTTGTGTGTGTGTCAGGATAGAGATGTTTGGCACGCTGTTCTCTCTGTGCACTCCATGAAGGATAATTATATTATTATAATTTCAATCATAACAGCCTTTCAATCACAATGATCTTGTTATTGATAGTAAAGTTATGTTTTATTTTCCCAAAAATATAGTGTTCTTTAGGCTATCATTTTTGTTAACTCATATTTACCATTATGTCACAGTTGGGCAACTCCAGCGAAGCAGCTGAGAGTGCAGAGGTACAAGCCAGGAGGCACAGCACTGGACGCAGAGTACTACCTCAGTGTGTATGAACGGAACGTCCAGGTTGGTAGTTGAGACAACATAAAACAGTTGTTATTTATATTTAAGTAACACAAAAAGCAAGCAAATATTGGCTTAATTTTGGATGTGAAAATGCTCATAGATTGCTTGGTATTTATTGTCAATTGTCACAGTTCCTTGTCTCCAGATGGCTGATAAATTAAAGGTAATTGAAGAAACAAACAGGCTCTTATTATATACACTTGAGGACTGCCATTATTCAAAAAATAATTGAATAAAAACACTATAAAAGTAGAAGTCTGAATTAATAACTTTTTAAATCTTATGAGAAATCTTGAATTGTGCCTGACATATGGAAATAGGTTCACTACTTATTTACTTGACGGGCTCATTGGTGCAGAGGTTAGTGAACCTTACCGTTGTGCTGGGGGTCATGTGTTTGATTCCCACCCAGAATAAATAATTGTATGAGGAGCACAAGTACTTGTTGTGTGTCTGGGTATAAAAAATCTATTTAAGTATATATTTATATGTGTATATGTAGTTTAACAGCTGCCTGGTTACCACACCACAAGCTCTCTTGACGATTACTATGGGATCAGGTGGCCGTGTGTGTAGATGTCCCAAGAAGAAGATACTTATTCCATGTTAGGATGTGAACTTAACTAATGAAATGTTTCTGAGTGTGTACTTTACTGCCAAGTTCTTTGGAGATTGCAGGTGTGATGCTACATCAATGACAACCCTCGAGTGTCTATTAAATAAACAAGCATTGCATATTGTCAGGTGTCAGACGTGCCAGCCTGGGCTCTCGGCACTCTGCTGCGAGTGGCGCGAGCCGCGCTGCCCGAAGGCTGCACGCTCAACGTGCACGAGCACAGCATCGCCCACGAGGAGGTCCGCTACGTCCCCGACAACCAGCTGCTCGAACTGAAGCAGCAGCTGCAGGACATGGGCGGCGCTCGGCCCGACAAGAAGAAGAAGAAGTAACAGAGAGATGTGAAAGTTGGATTTGTTTATGTCAAGTGCTAAATATGTATAGAATATTAGTATTATAAGTAGGTGAATAATAAATAATGTTTTCCCTGCGATGTTTTACTGTACCTTACAGCTACCTTTTTTAATAATATATCTGATGTGTAATGTTATTATGAAATACGACGACGATCAGCGATGGGTCAGTGTTTCAACGACTGCCGCGTAAGTAGAGTCCATGTAGAGCGTAATACAAACGGAAGCAATTATTGTGGCATCTGCGCCGTTCTAATCCTTTCTAAAGTGCAATCTGTAATGATATGAATACTTTGAGAATTATTTTTGAAGTGACCGCTTCTGAAGATTTTATAACACTTAAAAATCATGAAATTCGTGTTAAGTAATTTATTGATGACCCCTTATGTAATAAATTCAAATACCGAGGAAAATACATGTTCTGCTATTACAGCTCATAACGAGCGAGAACATTGAGGACCCGCAGCCACAGCGCGGTGTACCGTAACTGCTGCCGCATGAACTGTCGGCAGCTGTTAATGGCACGTTGAAATGCTTTGCGACTAACCGTTTTATAATTTCTTACATCACGACCCACCGCACTAGTGCCTCATATACCGCTATTTTGTGAAAAAATACAAATGCATCTTATATACATAGTATCACACCCGATGTATAAATAGCACTATCATAATTTATTTATCACGGAACACTGTAAAATAACTAACTTAAATATTAATAAATTTTAGTAGAATAACGACAAGTCTGTCCTTGTTGTTTGAGCAAGCGGAATTGCTGATTGAGAGAACTTATGGTCAATCTCCGCCTCGGCTAGTGTTTGATGTTAATGATTTCAAATGTTTAATATGAGCTCTGAGCCTGGATTTGTAGCCGGTATATAGCAATAGACTCACCACATGTTCCCTAATGAGACGTCAACGTGACGGTGAGCTATGGGAGTGTTCTACACTCTGTTGCCTACGTCTTCAGGGATTACGGGCGTGATATTGCGTTCACTAACGAAATTAAAACCGTCCACGATGCTTCCAGTATTGCTGATGTAAAATTAGAGTTTAAAGGTTAATTGTATTTTAAGCTATATAAAGTTCACAGGAATTTCTGGTATGTATAGACATTTGCAGATCAGCCATCCTATGACCATAACACAAGATTTCTTTATGCTTAATTTGGGGTCAGATCGCCGCGTGTGGTTATGTCCAAAAATATAAATCGTTACGTTAGGTATAAAATAAGAAAAAGCAGGCAAAGCCTGCTTTTTCTTATTTTATACCAATACTCTTTTTCATACATAGCATCTTGCTGACATTATAACGAGCGCTTTATGTAAGAGTACCGTATTAAAGTGTATACCTATGTATGTATTTAATCTATGTTAGATAGCCTTAAATATTAGATAATATTCGTAAAGTACCTATGTCGGGAGATAAAGCGCTATTGATTTGCTTTATAGTTTATGGTTAGTAGCACATACAATGCAGAAAGTATGAGTTTAACTGGAAAAATCATATCATAGTCGTCGTCGCGGAGCGACTAGCTACGCTGCAGGAGCATGGGAGACGGGGCTCGACGATCCCTCTGTCCCGGGAAGCCTCAGGGGGTCAGCTGTGCCTCGTGATACCATACCACCTTGGGCGGTGCTGGTACTTATGTACGGCGTTGATCTGTAGCTAGTACGCTTCGTCTGTTGTTCTAGCTCGCACGTGATCATTTGATAACACCATTAATGTAAGTACCATCAGTTACAAACAATTCACAATAAGGCATAACTCGATTGAAAACAGAGGTAATTTACGAGCATTATATTTATACGTCCGAGGGATCGTGGGGGCGGCACGCTGCGTCAGGAACGACGTATTAGAAGTTGGTCAGGCGTATGTACGACCGAGCTGAAAATGGACATCATGCTCACCTTAGGGGCTGTGTGCCCCTTGATGCTCGTGCCTCTTGCGGAAGCTGCAGGGCATTAGTTCTTCCAGCTATTAAGAGGACCGCAGCTCGAAGCAATAGGTTGACAAGTGACTACTATAGTACTCAATACCGACTAGACGGAATAGCATAACAAGGGGCTGATAACCTCTAGAGACTGCCCGGCAAACAGGGTTTCCTTGAGGGATTCCTGTTCCCCGTGCGACGTAGTTCACGGCGTTAGAGATATCCACAGAGTAGTAGCATTATAAGGCTTGGCATATTAACCCTAACGAGTGAAAGTTATATTATTTTGAGTACTGTGTTAATTAAACTGAGATTTGTGCCCAAAAATATTGTCTATGCTGAGGTAGGTACGAGTGCTGTAAATTATCCATCTTCGAGTTCTTTTAAATCGTCCACGAGAGAAACCGTCGGATAGTTATGAATTATAGTAGTTTTATTTAATAATAGTGTTTGTAAGTAAACAAAGATCTTTTAAATGTATTAAGTCTCATACTTGGTAGATGTCGATGTCTAAAATAAAAAAAAGTAATTTTGTTTATCGTTTTATTTCGATTGTTCAATTACATGTCTCTACCACCACCCGGATGAGCCGCCACTGGACCAGCCGCCACTGCTACCGCCGATTTTCCAACCGCCACCGCCACCACCGCCGCCGCCTCCGTATTTCCAACCGCCGCCGCCTCCTCCTCCGCCGCTACTGATTTTCCAGCCGCCGCTGCCGCCACCAATATTCCAGCCGCCGCCACCGCTGCTGCCGCCGAATTTCCAGCCACCACCACTGCCTCCGCTGCCGCCGCCGCCATATTTCCAACCGCCACCGCCGCCGCCGCCGCCTCCTCCGTATTTCCAGCCGCCTCCGCCGCCGCCGCTACTGATTTTCCAGCCACCGCCCCCGCCGCTACCGCCATATCCACTCCATCCGCCGCCGCCGCCGCCGCCAGACGACCAACCACCACCCCCGTACGACCCCCCTCCGCCACCGCCGGACAGCCAGCCACCTGTAACAAAAGTATTAACTCTTACAATAAATAGTTATGAATCCCCTTTATGCACGTTGTTCGTATCGGTTCCTATAATGAATCTAAAATTTTTGATGTATAAACCATTTCTAACGTAACTGTGGACTTTCAAAGTAACAGTATTGCAAAATACATAATTTCGTAATAGCGAGTGAATGGATGACCCTCTTTTGACCTCTATTATTATAACATAGCTATGTTATAGCTCATAACGATGTACTGAACGTTATGCTATTGCAGCATGAATATTTTTCTAAGCTCCCAAACTTAAAACTACGTTTTATCTAATATGTAGTTTGTAAGTATGTCTTAGCGTCCGTAATCAGGCCCGTTTTGTAACACAGTGGTGCAAACAGCAGACCCTGTTGTTAGATAAAGTGGTAGTCAGTAATGCGCACCGCCATTAGAGACAATAAGAC
>DWEI01004037.1:0-12108 GCA_018245875.1 Mysoria ambigua | reverse complement strand
CCTACATAGAGTTCCTACATAGAGTTCCTACATAGAGTTCCTACATAGAGTTCCTACATAGAGTTCCTACATAGAGTTCCTACATAGAGTCCCTATCTAAATTTGCTAAACAGTACGCGATTAATTACCCATCAGTGTCGTTATTCAACAGTCTCACCTTGGGATCCTCCAACGTGAACCTGGCCCGTGTGTAGTTGTCGTACACCAGCACCAGCAGCCGGCCGTCCAGCGTCCAGGAGGACTGGCCGTCGCCCGGGGCCGGCGCGCCGGCGGAGACGTTGGCCTTCAGCACGTAGCCGTACTGCCGCAGCTCCGGGAACAGCGCCCGCAGCCCGGCCGCGCCGGCGACCGACGCGCCTGCGAATGTTGTCGACGCCACTATGATAGAGATCTGCGCCATGTGCTCTACGGCCTCCTGGTGCAGGATGAGGCCCGCTACGAGTCTCCCGGGTTCGAAACTGCACGAGCACTTTGCGAGGACATTTCGTTTCATGTCCAAGCACGCAATAATGACTGGAGGCGTCGTGGGGAAACTTGAACCCAACAGTGGGATGATAAAAAGTTTGACGGTTATCACAAAAACACCATTGATGTCGTCAAAAACATCTATAAATCTTAATATCTCGAAATTTAGACATTAGAATACTTTTTGAATAATCTAGAATGCTCTGTCCGCGTCTCGAGCGGCCCCAGGAGCCGCGGTCGGGGGGCCGGGCGCCTCACTCACCGGCGACGAGCAGCCAGCAAGCCACCAACATGTCTGTGGCGATCTGGAACAAAATGTCGGTCGATGACCATCAACGACTTGGGGACCACCGCGCGGCCAGCTCTACCCGAATATACCTGTAGAACAAGTTCGGTCGGACGACCGATGACCTGCATCTACACATATAAATTACATATAGCGGCGTATCATCACGCCTATAAATGTACGGGATATATTCTTTTATTATATCAACAATATATTGTTCATTATAATTCCTGCAGTAGTGAATGATCGGCCCACTGGTTTAGTGGACAGGGAGCCTGGCTGCTGAGCTGGGGGTCGCGGGTTCGGCTCCCACCCAGGGGACATGTGTCCGTGTCGAGCGCAAGTGTTTGTTTGTCTGTTCAACGTTGAACATAAAGCTCTCTAAAAGGCTTTTCTATGCTATAAAATATAACACATAACTTTACGCCTGTAATCCCCGAAGAGGTAGGCAGAGGAACGCAGAACACTCCCACGACTCACCGGTTACGTTTACGTCCCACTATGCAATAGGTGGTGAGCCTATTGCCATGCATCGGGCACATATCCAGACTCCGAACCTAACATTGCTCGACTCGGCAATTAAACCCAGGGCTTCTCGTCAACACGACCAACGAGGCAGTCGTATAACATTCTTAATTTGTATGTAATTTTTTGTTAATAAGATAATTGTAATATTTAATATCACTCATTAAAACGAAGATAGCCTAATGGTCTGGTAGTAACTGAACCGAGTCTTATATTTAATGAGACCATCAACCTATTGGCTGCCAAGATGCCAACTGCTTGCAGCCATCCTAAATATACAAGTAAAAAAAATATTGACACTGTCTGATATGAGAATCGACTCTATAATAATGGCGTGCGTGAAGCGACGAATATACTCTCCACACGGATAACTATACATCCATGTATATATTCACGCCGCGAGCCTTACGGAGTGGGCAGAGAGAAAGCCGACATCTTCATTCATGCAAACCACACGCGATTCAAGTTTCGTCATTCCTAATATCAAGTCGGTGTTGGGTTTAAATTATTATATATATCAACAAGCCTTGTACTCACGTTTGATTGCACTTTAAAACAACGCCATGTAATCGTAATTACAATTTAAACGGGTGTCTAAATGTGCAAGCTCTATGTAGAGACTGGGGGCTGAGCGGTAGGTGGAGACGCGGCGAGTGGCGTGACAGGCCAAACGTCGCAACTTCAGAATGCGTTATCGTTAGCGAGACGTTTTATTTTGTTTACGGAGATATTTTGTGTACGAGAGCGTGTTTGGTGTAGGGATTGTTGGGTGCGTAGCGAGAGGCCCTGGGTTCGATTTTTTCGCGTGTTTTTAGTGATCTGAAATGCTTAATCGTAGCTCAGAGCCTGGACATGTGCTTGGGGTATGAACATAACATCTTCCTACCACGTGGAGGAATTTTAACGTAACTGGTGAAACATTGCAATTTACTACACCAACCTCCTTACAACTTCGGAGGAATACGGGCGTGATGTTATATCGTAACTTTAATGTTGCTATGTGCTACGAGATCTCCAACTCAGCGTGGAGTTATGGGCATAGACCTCCAGAGAAGGCCTCTGCACAACAGTGGACTGCAACAGGCTAAATACGAGGACCACTTCTTTGCTGATGGGACATAAGTCGTCCATCGATCAGGGCATCCAAAAACATCTGAAAGATATAAAAAACTCTTCTAGATTTATAAAGAACATAAGAAGCGAAAAAAATGTCAGTTCTTGTTTCAAGTTTACTTAACTATTAATGCACATCTTTGTCTTACTTATTACAGAATTGACAAAAAAATATATAAAAGTTATTTTGGAGTTGCAACGCTGTTCCCGGAACCCTTATCGCGGGGCGATGACTATGTTCTGACCGCCTGACCTTTTGAATTAAAGACTCATTATGACACCACCAACTCACATTGAGCCCTTACAACTGAACGGCCGGCCCTGCGTCTTAAACATTACTGCGAGAAAGCGCGCCGCGAGGGGGGGCGGGGAGACCATTTTATATTGGACATTTTAATTTCGTTAAATTCACTTCGCTTGAAACCAAGATAGATTTTAAACGTTTAATAAAAGTGATTACTTAATTGGTATTGACTTTGTGCCGTTGTATTTATTAGCTTTTATAATTTGCTTCTAATATATTTTTAATATTGACTGAGTCTTCGGTCGTGTCGGTTGCGAGTGCGACTGTCGATCGGGTCCTGAGTTCCAATCCCGGGTTGGACACTACTGGATTTTTTTTCATATAGATTTTCTAGAACTTGCTCGAAATCTACTTCATCTGCAATGTGGGAGTTTATCACATTCCTCTGCCTACACCTTCGGGGATAATAGGCGTGCTGTTACGTTACGTAAATGAATTATGTTGTTGAGTTTTCTATCACTATAATATATATGGGCAATTTTGAAAAGATAATATCATAGGGGCGACGATTACAGACCCATTAGCGTTATTTTGAGAAAATATAGCTTTATAACGTATATTCGCGTTTGCTAAAAAAAGGTATTTTAAACCAAATTTATTTAAGTGAAAAAATTATGCAGACATTTCGAAGGATTTATAGAAAAATAATGATTGAATAGAATTAGTTCTGTTAGTAACAGTAAAGGGAATCATCGTTAAGAAATCTCCATCACGGAACATACAAACAATACAAATATTTAAACTTACATATATTTAAATTTTTGTCGTAATAGTCGTTTAAAAATTACTACAACCATGAAATAAACAGTATAAAGAGACCAGAACATGTTTTATTTCGTTCAAAAATGTATTCCACTCTGTTATTCGTGGTGTTTTTCTGTGTATATCTGAATGCAGGTATGCGTTCTTGAAGTTCTATTTTCCCGCGCTTTCTTAAACGTCAACACTTTTTGGTGTTACGATTTTTTAACTGAAGTGGCACACGGGTTTTTAAGCCACCTCGCATTAATTTTTAAAAACCTACAGACATTAGCTCACGATGCGATCTCAGATTTAAAGGTTTTGCTGTTATTATAACATTGTTTATTTAAAAGAAGTAGCGTCCACGTTATTAAGCGACTTCATATTAAATGTTGAATGTTAAAAGCTATTCGATTGTGTCAGTTATAATATATGCAGGTTTTCTCGTACTTTTAGTTGTACTTGAAGAAGGATAATATATCGAAATTCATTTTTGAATTAAATTTTTGTCTTGTTGTGTACAATATCAAATATTTTCTTACGTGCTCTAAATCTGCTTTCCACAGGCGTGGAAAGGTATAAATTTGATGTGAAATAGAAAATAAAGTAAGATATAATATCTAAGTGCACACTTACACTTACATGTCATGTTTTTCAGGCGTACTGGCTGACCAAAATGGCATATCAAGGCAGAAACGGTAAGTGGAATTTGCGTATTGCACTATCTGTCATATTATTGTAGTTATGTCATTACATAGTAATTATCTGTTAAGCGAATGCGGTCAGCCAATTGATGGTTGACCGTTAGTGCCAATTTTTGTGAATGTTTATTTATATCAATGGTTTTAAATGACCGTTTTTTTATTTTAAATTTTTTTGTTGTGTTAATCGGTATATTGGGTCGGATAGCTTAGAAAAAGTACATAGGAGGGTAAGTATATATACAATACCAGTTGTCTGACTTACAAGTCGTTGTTTTAGCATTTATTATAGGTATCTGCGTGTAAAAAAACAATTAATCAGCAGTCTGGTCACCACAGCACAGACTCTTATCGAGCTTACTTTGAGAACAGCATAGTCATATGTAAAGATATGCCAAGATATTTAATATTCGTTTAAATAATTCATTAATCCCGTTTTGACCAGATGCATAGTAGTTCAGAAACAGTCCGGCACCCACGGCGACAGCGCTGAAGGCGAGGAGGACAGAGGGCCGGAGGCCAAGGGCCGCGACCCGCCGGCGGCCCACGAGAGACGGCGAGGGGGCTATGGAGAGTTTAACACGCGAGATGTGGAGGTTAGTAATTTAGCAGTCGCATCTACAGTTGTATGTAATGTGACGATAGATGGCGCTTATTACAAAAAACATTTATATTACATTTCACTTGACATTTTTAGCAGTCTGGGTTTGTGCCCGGCATGACTATAGACAAACATATTTCGTTGAAACATGGAATTTTACTACACTCCTACCTTTTCAGGGATTACAGGTGTGATGTTACGTATATTCTAATATATAATATTTTTCAGGAAATACAACCACAGCGTCTGAAGTACAAGGCTTCACCCAACATCAACGACGCCAAGCGACGTGCGAGGAATCGAATCTACACGCGCGTTTTTTATTAATGACAACTGACATCTGTGCCGCCACAGATATAACCTGCACAAATCAACTGGGCAGTTCCCGATGATGATGTAACCACGAGATACTGACTGCATCATTCGATTTTATCATTTTTTGTTTACTTGAGCATGAAAATATCTTCCACTCGTGTGACGACGTGTGACTCGTGTGACGTGTGTGTTATGTACGTGTCGGCGGGCGGCGAGGTGGCGGGTGGGGGACGCGTTCCTCACGAGTGCCGAGTCGATTTCTGCGCGTTATACACATGGTAGTATTGTGCTAAAGCCTATTTACACTTGTATCCAATTTAAGTACAAAATAAATCTTGCTATTTCGTAACTAACGTAATGTGTTGTATATTTATTATCATAAAAAAGCATTAACATAAGAGAATCTGTATAATATGTTTTATTTTAATAGCTGTACACTAAAGCTATATAGTTGAAAACAATATATTTTAAAATATCAAATCCATCATAACGATATTGTTATACAAAATAGGTTATGACTGCCTTGTTGATCGATAGATCTTGGGTTCGAATCCCGAGTTGGTAAGCTAGTAACGCGGAGTCTGGATATGTGCCCGCTTCAAGGCAATAGACTCACCACGTATTACATAATGGGACGTAAACGTAACTGGTGAAAAGTGCGAGTCTAAGTACTGCAATACTCCGTCTACCACTTCGGAAATTACAGGCGTGGTGTTACGTTACGTTAAATATGAAAGAAAGGATCGATTTCCAAATCGAAAGCGCTTGGGGCGTCCATAAAATATTATTTTCATTTATTAAATTACCAAAGTTGTCAGCTGTGACAGCTGTCAGACAATTGGCTTTGGATATTTTCCCGCCGAGAATATTCCCGCCTTCCTGTGGGGCTTAACAAAAGAACTACAAACATTGCGATGTTTATTTATTTATTAGAATAAATGTTGATTATCTGTTGTACTGAAATCGGTGCATCTGTATGAAGGGAGTGATGCGAATGGGGTCTGAAAAAACGTATCAATATATGTGAGATACAAAGATATTTCACACTGTGTTATCTGTTAGTGTGTTGGCGTGGTTATACAAAAATAACAACGTAAAGACAACGCTTAGCATCGCGCCCGTAATCCTCGATGAGGTTGACAGAATATAATACCCTCGTACCGGTTACGTTTACGTCCCACTATGGAATAGATGGTTAGCCTATTGCCATACATCGGACACACATCCAGAATCCGAGCTAGAACTAGAAATTTACAGTCGAAAATGTACATTAGACAATCAGTTGTTGTTTTAATACATAGGCCGGGTATAAAACAATAACATTTTATAAAATAATATGTTTTAAAAAGTACTTATTAATGATTTGGTGCCATCATATCTATTAACACAACCAAAGTCAGTTTTGTCACAACTCGTATTGTGTCAGTTAGCAAAAACAAAGTCATAACGATAGCTAATTAATGATATCTACACTTGTGGTAGACTAATTTTACGTTAAACAAGCTTTACCTATTTTACTGCGAGCTTGAAGAGACGAAGTACAATTTTCTCACCAGAGATGGCGTTGGGCGCTGACAACACGAAAGTTGGTATAAGAAAGTCGTAATGTGTATTATAAAAATAGGAAACAACGCCATCTAGGTCATTCTCCGTGTAATATCAATAATATATTATTTTAAACATTAACATTTTTTAGTTAATTACACACAATTTTTAAATGGTGTATTTCTGCGTGCTATCCGTATATCAGTTTTATTAATGATAATTAGTCGTTTGCCGTTCTTAAAGTGACTATTAGTCAAGAGAATATAGTACCTCTAAATAAAATAGTAACACTATATATTTGATTTGTGTTAACTATTTTTACGGGAGGAAATACCTTGAAAAGGTATCGTATCACCCTGAGAGAAATACTGGGTTATTTTTAACTGGGTTAAATTTAGTCATATATTATGGAAAACGAATTGGGTGTCAAATAAAAATTAAACAATTTTAACATATCTTTTATTGTACAAATTCCGACAATCATACACTTAACGCCCTAATTCCAAACGATAAACACAAATCACAAACCAAGCCACGTCATTAAAATGTAACAATTTATATGGGGTCATTAAATTAGTGTTCATTAAAAGCATATTCAACAAAAAAAGGTTAAAGTAACATTGGAGCAGGCTAACAGTGACAAGCGTAATTATGTCACGCTATGACATTATGTCATGACATCAGCTATCACTGCGTTCAAAGTAAGGTAGAAATATCTTCGTACTAAACAAACGGAATCGAAATGCTGGCTGAAAACGGTTAAAATTTGCTACTCGAAATTGTTACGCAAAATAAATATAAACCCTCATTTCCGTAAAACCGTGGGCTCGCTAAAACTTAGAGCACATTCTAATAGATTTTGTAAGTGTGAATTTGACAAGATGACATTCTTATACACGCGACAAATAAAACAGCGCAAAACTTAACCAACGATTAATCTACATCCGGTAGCAGATGTAATATTCTTTTAAAAATTGTAGTAATACTCAACATCAACAAATATTTCTATAAAATGTATGTAAAATTAATTGCCCTCAACAAATTCAACACTAAGTTACCAAACAATAAAACTTCGATTAGACAGTGCTGCCAACTGACTCTTATAATTTTAGAAATATGTAAGATTACTATAATATTTACTCAATAAATATAATAAAAAATTAAATTGAACACATTTGTTTCATAAATTTATGGATACATTAGGTACACTATTTAACTAATAAAATAAATACATAGATGTCGTATTTTTGGCTAAATTACTTTAAAAGGATTCGGTAATATTCGTTTATCATCGGTGATTTTCGCCTTCATTATGGAACAGCGTTCACGATCATTGCTTCGGGCATCATCGGCTACCACTAATATGTACGTGTAGAATCGGCTATCATCGGCAATATTAGGCTATAACCGGCGAGCATTATTTATAATCGGTTATCTTCGACGACTACTGGATATACCTTCACTTAGTGCACCATCGGCCGTATTCGGCCATGTTCGGCCAATCTCGGCAATCCCTTTCGCATTATTTTCTTACATATTTCAAGTCACGCAAACCCCGTACTGGTTAGGCAGATTAATAAGAAACATACCCAAATATATAAACCCATTTAGTTAACAGATTTTAAAATCTGCCTTTTCTAACAGTTTGTCTAGCCTGCACAAACATTAGATACAATAATGTACAAAATTTACTGAGAAATTTACTTATATATTAGACTATGATCTAGCATTTTGAATACTTAAAGTCTGTCCGTATCTATCTCCAAGGGTCCTCACATGCTGGTCTTCTCCAAAGCTGGAGTATGGAGGCTGACTTGAAATAAAATTTTGATGAAACTAATTTAATCGACCTAGAATAAAATTCACCAAACTGGCAACACTGAAACAATGGCCAATACATTTTAAATCTACATACGAAAAACCTAATAATTAGTGCCCGACCCGGGATTCGAACCCAGGACTTCTAGATCGGCAGTCGCTTGCAACCAACACGACCAAAGTGGCAATCAGATATTATCTGGATTAATTTTACAGGTCATTTCGTATAAACGTAATTCGGACCAGGATTGAAGATTATCAGCATGTAACTCTCAAGGGCTGCGAATGGCCCAGGACATTTCCATTTCCCGTTATCAATGTCTTGGGCTGCGGGTGTCCCAAGCGTGGCTGGCACGCGTCACCGCATGGTACACAATACAAGAGCACTAATATTCGACAGATCAGACTATCACGAAACTGATACACCACGCGAGTCGACCGGACGCGGGCGCCGAGTCGCGGGTCACGTGGAGGGGGACCGGGGAGGAGGAGGAGGGGGGGGGGGTCGACGGAGGGGGCGGTGAGGGCAAAGGGCGAAGCGGGGGACGAACTAAACTTCAGCATGTACAGAGGTGTTTGGTACTTCGTGATCCCTGCCCATCCCGTAAAGGAACCGGTGTGATGATTAAATAGCTATGCGGCTATATATTATTACCGATCGTTACCAGATCGTTGTCAAACAAATGTCAAATGTGAAGTCATAACGAGTCACTTACGACGCGGGCCAACGATCGCTTCTGGTGTTTTTTTTTCATTTGGCAAAATTTTAAAACTCCATTATATACCAATGCTGTGTATAAAATATTGAAATACATAAGAAGGAGGCAACATAGCCCATCGTGTCGATGGCTTGTGTACCTGAAAACAGTTCCGATCATCATATCGACCCTTCTATCGTTCCACTGCTGGAACATGGGTCTCCTCTCAGGATGAGAGGGTTAAGGCCGTAGTCCGCCACGCTGGCCGAGTGCGGGTTGGCAGACTTCAAAACAAAACAAACAGTTCCGATATAACTATTATACTTATGTCGGACCTCAACCGAACTGTAGTTCACATCTTCCTTTTCACTGTCACAGACCATCGACTTCAAGTTTCGCAGATATCCTCTAACACATTGTTTAGAATATCAATAGTCACTGACGCTATAGATCAATAAGATTTTCCAAATTTCAATACACGAAAATATATCTCAAAGCTACGTTTTGTATACGGATACGTATTATCACAAACACACACAAACACACAAACGACGTATATATAAATTTAAATATCACGAGACGCAAGAGGAATATTTATAGGTATATTAAGAAATACATTTTGTTACATTATACAGTTTAGGCTTGTCTATATACTAAAAATATTTACAGAGTAACTCTAGTGGAACACAAGAGGCTGAAGTTACTTAACACGACAAACAAACTAACCTGCAAACCGTTCTATATACTTCATATGTGACTCGATATACACTGAGCATGAGTCACTTCAGAGACGGAGCGATAATATTAAATATGGCGTGTTCTGTATATTGCAATGTTATTTACGTCATCAAATGCCTGAACAGACGGCGGGATATAGTTCGATATAGCGAGACTAGACCGCTAAGATATTATATATTATAGCGTAGCTACCGTCTACAGTAATTTGTTTTATTACATATTATGAAACGGTACATTCATAAATTGTATAACTCCGGCTGTGAAGGCTTATATGTTAAGTGACTCGTGCAAAGTGTACATCAAATGTGTTTACATTAACAAACCGTCAACCAATGCGGTAAATCTACGAGAAACGAGTAACACATTTCATTAATATTAATTTGTAAACATTCAACGTATATTACTCTATTTTGTTTAAAACATAACCTTAAATATTAAGCGCACGCTGCTGTCAAAACTAAGACATGACAAGGAATCATTGCTCGTACTAAACTGTCAATCAGAATCATAACCATCAGTGGGAAAACGGAATCAGCGCCATCTTTTGGTTCGTATAGAAAACTCTTGTCTATATTGCGCTTTTTTTTTCGTAAGCTTTCTGAACAAGATAATTTCGATTTCGTTTTATTAATTATCTTAGTTTAATGCACTTGTATGTACGTGTAGTGTACGTGTAACATGAAAACTGATGCTTGTGAAACGAGAAATATTGATATTAAAAATGTCAGCAATATATCGCGCGAGCCTTTGAATATTAGCACCGGGAGTCTGAGAGGTGTTACTAAGGTTTACTCAGCGGAAGTCCCATGAGCCTGTTGCATGGTTGCTTAAGGGTGCACAAAGATGCGTATACAAAAATATTTAAATACGAATAACTTTTTTTTAATATACTATATTTCCCTGTCTGGAATATTTTTTTTCCCTGTCTGAGGTCAAATTTCACAAGATTGGCACTAATATTCCATTCGTTGGAGCGGGATTCTTGATTGTAGAGTATGAATAAAAACTTTTATATATCACCCAGAGACTGCAACAGCAGTGTTTCATAAGCTTCAGGTCTAATTTGCTCTCAATTACGCGAATCAGTATTAATGCATGAAGCCTTTGACACATTGGGTGTATAAATTATTTGACAATTAACATAACCCGGTAACATACTGACGGCAATAAGTTTCAATAAAATATTTTCCGTTTTCAAACGTCAATGAATCTATAACTTTGGATCAGAGAGTTATTAAACACTTACTTATACAAATAATCCTTAACACCTCACGCAGGAGCTCATAAGCGATAAAGTCACACGGAAACAGAAACGCAATACGAACGAATTTCTTAATAATCATAAACATCAATCCACAGACTAAACACACTCCCTGTCACTCCCACATGACAGTTGCACCACAGATTAAACACGACACTTCGATACCAGTCACACGACAGTTTAAACACAGATAATAAAACCACAGTTGCGTCTGCCGCGTACTACGCGATTATCTGTACGTGTTTTTTCTCGCGCGGCTCCTTCAGCACGTAGGAGGTCGTCCTGCGGAGGGAGCCGACGGAATCTGGAAACGGAATCGCTCGTGTTTGAAACGTGTATTTCTTGAAATATCACACAACATAATTCACATATCATCGCGGATTTATGACAGACAGTCGGTAACGCTTTGCGATCAAGGTTCGGCTGATAAAATAGAACCTTTAACATGACATCAATCGGTAGTTAGCCTTAAAGGGCGGGTATCAATAGGCGAGTAGGTCGCAATGGGTGTTCGTACTGTAGTGTTGGCAGCGGCGGAAGGAGTGGTGCGCGCAGGCGCGCCGCGCGGGCGAGGCGGCGGGCGAGGCGGCGCGCGAGGCGGCGGGCGAGGCGGCGCGCGAGGCGGCGCGCGAGGCGGGCGCCGAGGCGGGCGCGGGGGCGCCGCGCCGCGCCGTGCGCTACGACCAGCGGAGCTCCTTCAGCTCCACCGTGCTGGACGCGTCCGCCTGCACGCACACGTCCTACGTCTCTGAGCTAAGCTTCCCAGCTTCTCCAGATCTTTCATTGTTCAGGTGGAACTTGTTATTAGGAACATTTCCTCATTAATTGACTGTCATGTTGGTTACTAGCGCAACTATCGATCGGGGGGCCCTGAGTTTAAATGAGAAGGAAACATAATTGGTGTGACGTGACAGCGGCCACATTCCTCTCCTACACTCCTCATCGGTGATTACAGGCGTGATGACCAAGGAATCACGGTGGACATTGTGACCGGTTC
>DWEI01004036.1:0-12109 GCA_018245875.1 Mysoria ambigua | reverse complement strand
TTTCCGAAGCGGTGGTAGTTTCATTTTGACGTACAAAAAGTGTTCTTAGGAACCAATTTTGAATAAATGGAATTTGATTTTGATTTTGATTTTGAACTAGTAAATAACAAATACATCTTAATTTAGTTATGGATATTTGTATAGGTAAACACAACTAGCTGGGAACCGACAATTATTAGCAATGCAAACGACAAACAATAGAAATACAGAGTTAACTAAAACTAAACTGCAGAAAACTGCATCATAAGCAATTAAGCGCTGAATTGGTAAAATTAAGCGGCTGAATAACAATGAAAAACTTATTCGGACGTGTTTATTGTATAATAAAAGCGATTCTGTTGAACCGACGATTAGGAAATTATCGCTTTGGTGCGACCGCTTTTGCCATCATGCCTATTCACTTGTGACACACTCGATGCTCAATAATAAATACTTGCGTTCATGAATATGTCAGATGATACAAATATCTACAGAAATACCAACATTTATATATAACCCGTATTTCCCTCAAAGGAAGATGAAGAGGAGAGTAGTACACTTGTACATTTTTGCCGGACCCCAGGATCGAACCCAGGATTTGCCCAACTGTTGCACTTGAAACCACGAAACCTATTAGACAAACGTTACACAACCTTAATAAGTAATTAATTGTTATAATTCAGTTAATATGAATTGGTAAGTGAAATGCATATATTAGATACAATTAACTTAATCCAATTAGCACAGATAACTCTATGAGTGCAGTTAGTGTACTCTGTATTCGAATTGATGCTATGATGACCAGAAGCCATGATCTGCGATTGCCAACTCGCAAGCCCGTTGGGCGGACCATGGACATAAACTATTCAGGTCGGATCGGTATCCGAGGGTGGACTTGGGCAGACCGATGATGATAATGATAAGATGACTGGCATCCAAGTAAAAAACATAAATTTAATTATGATTGCTTTGCAATGAAAGTGGATTTAGATGTTGGACTTCCCGTGCGCTTCACATGTGACCAGTGAACGGCTTTGGATTCCCAAAACAATCCGGTTCAAAATAATGCGCTCATTCTAAAAAAATATATACCAGTATCCAAGCTTTAGAGAAAGAAATTACTTATGGCGATAAGAACGTCTACTTTCTTAGGTTATGTTTTAAATTAATGCTAGCACTTGTATAGGCTTTTCATATCTTGTTCTCTGTACCAACTAATTTCTTACTAATTTTGTAGTTTAGTTTGAATAGGTAATTTTCTATATGATACAAAAAAATGATTTTGTCAATCAAACTAGTAACAGTCGAAACTTATAGATAACAAATACCTGTTTGATCCACATTCATGAATATATCATGAATATATTCATGAATATATCGGGAAATTAAAAAAAAGCTTTCTTTTACCGAGTCGACACTGGAGTATCGAGCTCAAAATCTCAAACATTGCGGCTATTTCGAAACCGAAACCGCAACAAAGCGACAAAACCGCACGAACCTTCGCTCCTCTTCATCCTGTGCGTTTATTTTTAAATGCGACTGTGCATTATTTTAAATTTATAGTCACTAAGTAGCTTTACGATACGCTGCCTATTTTAAATTATGACTTAACAAAATTTTATACAGTTCCCTGCCACGTGGGTCGGCTGGTGGACAGCGCGACTGCTGATAGAGAAGGAGTGGGTTCAATCCTCGGCTTCTGTACAATTTGGTTTTTCAATTTCATATTCCTAGCAGTAGCTGTATTTGTGCCGTGTGTGGAATAATAGGCCCAATCCATATAGCATAATGGGTCTTAAACCTAATTGGTATACACCGAATATTACATTCCTCTGTCTACTTGTTCGAGAGATTGAGGCTTGATGTTACGTTTACACAATTCCATGCCACAAATAGAAATAGAATTATAGCTACTGATGATTTAATATTCTTACAAAACTACACTGAACATAATACGTACATATATGATATAACAATGAAAACTAAAATACCATTCAGTAGAATGCACTCGCCGCGAACGTAAAGAAAAAACAGTAAAGCCAACAGCGCAGTAGCGGTGCGGTCAAAAATGGCATCCGCTTGAACAAAGGTAGTCTGCGACCCATTAAGTCCCGTCCTTATAGATGTTACTTGACAAAGCGTGTACACAACACATCGCGCTCTGCGCTTATTAGAACTACAATGTGTACGCGGTACTGGCAACACAGATCCGTCAACTATCACGTGAACACATACGATAGTCGCCCTAAGAAAATATGGAGAAAAGCTCAAAATTGCTTGTGTTAACTTTGACAGATGCCGCATCGCTGTGTCGGCTTCAGTACAACAGACGAAGAATAATGGAATACAAAACACGGGCGACTACCGGGCATTACGCCTAATTCATTAATTTTACACTTTTCAACCCATTCCAAATTGGACTTTATTTTTTAATACGCTAAGTGCTTTTTTGAGTGGGTGGTCGTATTAACTAAATTTGCGCAAGACTACTACAGTGTGCGTGGAGGGGTTGTCATAGAAACTGTATCACCATGCGCGCGCATCATTCGCACACATACATGCACGCCCTTACAATTCTCCCCTTGCTGAGCGAGCGAGACGGGAGATGTACAGTCGAAGTCAAAATTCATTTCGATGAGGAATTTATTTCCGCGATCCATTTTCGTATCGAGTCTATTTTAGTGCTGAGCGTCTAATTTAAGTGCGGATCGGAATGTTTGCGTTTAGCAACGAACTTCGAGTTTCATTGTAATTATATTCGTAGGGTAAAGCATTTTTTCAGCGACTGTACTAGCAGCACGCCCACTGCGACATTGATGTATGTGCACGAAACTAACTTGTGTGTGGGTGTTTTATACCACAGATTCTGCGCGATGGATCCCAGTGTACTTGCAGCCATGGACAAAGAGGCACTGAAAAAGCAGATCGAAAACATGAAGTACCAGGCCTCCATGGAACGCTGGCCGCTTTCGAAAAGCATTGCTGCGTGAGTAGAAAATAATTTTATTTCAGAAATATTTGCATTAGTGTAGTGGCGTCATACGTGAAGTGCAAATAATTAGGTTCAGGCCGGGAGTGGTTTGTAGTGCTACGGGAATTGGTGCCTTTAATAAAGGGATTGAGGTATGAAGTCCCATGGATTCTCGCTAAGTGAGCTGTTTGACGCTTATCGGGCTATTTTTTCAGAGTCAGGACATTTTAATAGTTCCTGACACACGGTTGTTTGTTAGTATTTATATATCTACCTCGTACGGCCTCTTAAAAGGTTGAATTGGCATAATTAAAGCCAGAGCTTTAGAACAGGGCATAATAACCGCCTTTTGTCTGTCTGTGAATGCACAAAAATTTTCAGTATTCCGAAGCGTTTTTATTTCACTTTGTTTCTCCTTACTTTCGCAGAAGAATTTCATCATCTTCATTTTGTTTTGTTTTTAAATGATACACCGAGTATTTATTCATATACGAAACAAGTTTACATTAAATGTTTGATAAATTCGACTGATATGCATGTTTCACATATTTTTATTTTAATGTCTTCCTTGTAATGAATCATGTTTTATAGCGTATTTTAAATATATCACTTACCGTATGTGTTGTCTATTTATAAATTGTATCGAACAAGTGAATTGATTCTGTATATTACATTTTCAATTTGGTATCAACTGTCGTAGGTTATAAAGTGAGTAACTATGGCGCTGTAAAACTGCAAAATTACCTTATAATTTTTATTACAAGTAAATTGCTTTATTCTAATTTTTGTAAAATCTCTAACACGCGAACGAAATATACAATTTTAATTTTATTTATAGTTCCAAATGTATTTAGAGAATCTTTTTCAGTTTGTATATGTCTTATATTTGATACATATTTTTTTACATTTAGGTACAATTATCTGTAAGAACAATATATATAATATCAAAACATTCTAAATTATCTTTAGGTTAATCAACTACTTACTGCATTCTTTGTCTTATTTTTGTTAATATAATTGACCATGAGGCCCATGGTTTTGTAAAATATTTTTGTTTTGTAAAATATCTACGTTGAATTTTATTAAAGCATTTACAGTAGGGTGTTCATTGATAATTTCAATTCTTTATAGTAGGTGTTAAAAACAAATTATGAAAATATAAAAGCATATAGTTTTTCATACTTAATATTATTCAATTACGATTATACGATCAATATAGTTTAGGGGTACTTAAGATAATGTCAAGACGAAATTATCTTTTACACAACCATATGAATTTTATATTTCTTCTTCAATTCTTTTAACCAAATGCTGGTTTTAGGTCTCTTCATAAGAGTTACAGTTTTATATTTATCTGTAGTGAAATTTTATAGGAACCTTCAATAAATGGCAAAAGATGCAAAAAAATGTGACCTCTGGTCTTTATATAAACTGGGATTTACAATCAGACTTCACGTGCCCATAAGCAAATGAAACTGTTTTATTAAAAGGAAAACAAACTTCATCATTACCGTAGTCTTAATTAGCCTATTCCTGCCCACTACTGGACATAGGCCTCTCCAATAGCACGCCACTGAGCTCGATCTTCAGCTCTTCACATCTAGCCGCTGCCAGCCACTGCGTATATCGCTAGCCGGAGGACACCCTAAACAACATTTTCCAAGGCTTAACATTTTTGATTTCCTACAAATTGCCTAGCCATTTACAATATAATGAACATATGTTTTTTTAAATGTACGGAACAAAATTTTTTAATTAAGCACGCAGTGTTTATTCGTAGCTTAGTGTATAAAATTCGGTCATAGTGAAATGAAGTAGATTTTTTGCGTACTTTAGCAAGTTAGAGGCGGGCTCCCAAAACTCGAGTGCCACTTGCGCAGTCCTTAGACACGCGGGGGAACGACCGGCGGCCAGCTCGTCCGCGTAGCGTGCTCGGTGGCCTGTGGGCTCGGGAGGCGGGAATAACGCTCCTTTTACATCTTTTACAACACGTTAGAAGCGTATCAAACGCGATGTAAAATCGAATTTTACATTCTGTTTATGATTGTTATATGCCGGTGTTATCGTGTCTATTTATTTATGTGTATTTATTAACTATTGCACGGTTCTTTTCTCGCGCGGAAACGTTAATTATATTACATCCGATTTCCTTTTATCTTCACTCTTTTAGAAGTAATGAAAAAAGTATATAATCCCTCATCATTTTCCGGGTGTCAAATTATCTGAACAGATAATTTCAGTTTTGAAAACGTAACACATAGATTTATTTCTGAATCCACATTATTAAACTAAATCAGTTATTACTCGTTTTTTTTTTAATTTCGTGAAGACGTCATATGGGAAAGAGTTAACACGTTAGGAATTTAATTAATGGCTATGTAAAACAATTTTACACACAAGACACTGTAATTATTAACATTATGCAAACATTAAATATGTATACAGCTTATGTGAAGATTTAGAAATACTGCTACGCAATGCAGTCTCTTTTTTGACTTCCACAGATGATTTTATTGTCACTTAAAAAAAATAATTTTGTTCCTAACCAACAGATGATGAGACAAAATTTTATAAACCCAATCTGTTACATCTCATGACAATGTATTAACTTGACGTATGGATCATCATAGCAGTTTGTTACAACGACAAATTTTCATTATCTCTACAAATGTTACACAATCCTATATGTATAGGTCCATCGTCAACACCATCACCACCCCTTTTATCCTCCCCAATAAGGGTTGGAGCTGCCACGTTAACGTGACTGTTGTTTTTAAATAAAGTATACCAATGTCAGTTTCAAAAATCTCAAAATGAACATTGACATGTTGTATGATAGGCATATTATTGAATCAATGAGAAATCCTATGACACTTTACAATTATTTATCACAACATTTGTTTTGAAGGATGATACATTTGTTTTCTATAAGAAGCGTCTGCACTTTTCCATTGTAACATGGTAATTTTAATATAATAATAATAACTGTATAAAATAATGACAATATAAATATAATGCCCATAATCAATAACAATGACCATTTATAAATAATTTTGAATGCAATAAAATATAATTCTATAAATATAAAGAACAAATTTTGTTTATAAACAAAATTTGTTTTGTCGATCGACAGCGATATTCTTGTAAAAATTCGTAAACTTATAAAACGCAATAAACTTACAAGCGAGGTGGCAGTTCGGAAAGCATTTGGAGGGTTCACAGTGCTTAACAGTCGCGCCCGAGAGGGGTGCGCGCTAAAAGAAAATTCGTATAGCATTTACATCCTATCAAGTGTGCTACGTTTTGGCATACCCACGCAACGGTCGTTCGCGGAACGTAAACGTAACTAGGGACGCTTGGGAGTGTACTACACTACCTACCTCCTCGCGGGTGACGGGGTTGAAGGTACGCTGTTTGCGTACTTCAGACTCGTGTTCAGCAAGCCGTCCTCGGTGCTTTAATACTTAAGTGAAGATTTTTCGAGTCCGTCAAATCTTAATAAAAACCCTTAAAAATTGTCAGAATCTCATTTTTATATTCTCATCCATCAAAGTATAATTAAATACGTACGTCATATTATGTTAATCCAACAAATAAATATTGCCAATGTGTTATTGAGATACGCGTGCGCACGACCGGGCGTCGATGTTGCGTTGCTTGTTAACGGATATCTGTCATCCATGACATCTGTGAAAAGATACAGTTTCCGCGATATTAGTACCATAGATTGCTGTTAATGTAACGTATATAACTCAATACTGACTGTTTATCAAGAACTAGTCGGAGTATCATGAGGAAACACCTGCTAATTAAGCCGGTGAGTATATGTAAACAAGTATTATAATATACAAAATCGGCGTGAATGTGTGAAGAGAGTCATATATATAGAAGAAGAATAGCAGTTCTCTAACGATAGAGATATGTAATTTGCATTCGATGCTCTTCAGCTCCCCCGTAAGGAACACGGCGTGAATATATAATGATAAGAAATTAAAATATCCAAAATACTCAAACAAATAAAAATACAAAATAATTCTCTAATTACACCCAAATACTTGTGCATCTATTGTCTAAGACATGTTAGAACAATAATTACAGAACGTATTCTGTGGAGTAAACAAAACAACGAACTATGAACGTCCACGTATAATTGAAGATTGCAATATAAACAACTTAATTTTCCTGTTATGTACTGAAATATAACCAATTATACGTGATCTTCAGTTAAGGTACATTCATAGACCTAATAGCCGGTTTTGTTCTTTTGACCATCTTCTTATGGTGAAAAACATACATATTTCTTGGACTTTTTTATCAATGGTACTCATAATAAGCACTATTTGGACTTTACGGACGGTTCAAGCTGTATATAGTTGTTCGCGTGTTTATAATCGGGTTAAAATTGCACAATGCGAAACTTCGCAAGACGACTTATTAAACATTAAGCCTTGGCACCTTAAATACTAGGGAGTGTACAAAGGAATCGTTTCAAAAGAAACTTGTACAAAAATTAATTCTGCATGGAATGTTTTATATTTAGAAGTCCAAATAAAATAAAATTACTGTCTTTGTTTAAAACCAGCGGTTGGTGTGCTGTGGTAAGCGGACAGCTGCTGAACACACATCATTTGTGTATTTGAACATACATAAATATTATTACACTCCGATCAGAAAAAAACACGTATGTACTCGTATATACGTACGTATATACACACGTATATACGTACATATGTACGTACATACATACACTCATACACACTTACACACAAACACACACAATTTGCACACATAATAGATTTAATAATACGATATTACATCTTACACCACACACTTAGCGAACTTTATAATGCATTTAAAAATGTCGCAAGAGTACAAAACACGTTTAGTACGAGGCATTTATAATTGTACTTCAATTAAACTGTCATGGATAATAATCTGATGTAGTATAAAATGAACAGATGATTGTTACCTTGGTAATAAACATTTTTTATTATAATTACGAGCTTGGGACTTTGCTTGCGTGGAGATCAGGTTTTGGATTTTCCCGGCTTTTCCCTATAATGGTCTGGGCCGCGCCCAAGCGATTGCCAGGCTAATCTGAGCTCTGTTTGATGTGCCCACCCCAATACATGTCAGTTTAACTAATATTGGATATTTTAAGTTTCAATAATCATAATTTTTTACACTCTGCAAACAAACATTCTAAATTCTAGTAAGGTATTGCAGATATTCATCAAATTTGTATACATATATTTTATTAATGTAAACATGCGAATCTGAATGTCTATCAGTGGGTCAACAGGCGAGATATCATTAAATAGTTCACTAAAAGGAAAATCAGGTTACAGCGACAACATAACTATGTACAATGCTTGTAAACGATCACGAACCAGTCCATAATAAACACAGGCAGTAGTAATTTGGACACGAACTTTGTGATTTACGACCCACAACAAATCATAAATTAGTATATTACACTATTCGCGTATATTACCTCATACACTAGTGATTAGAACTACACCAAAATACGTGTTCTTTTTCGAAAATTTCGTTCAACGCACGTGCCGAATAATTTTGTGATTAAATCGTTCGGGAATTACCCTTGCAATAATCGACTGAATCTATACAGAGTTATTAATTAAATATATTTTATTTGATGTATTGTATTGTTCACTAACTTGGCATGTTATCCAAGTTTGATAAAAGGCTAATATTGGACTATGATAACAATACAATACAAATAGATAGGCAGATCGCGGCATAACGCAGTGTGCCTAGGCACACAAGCCCTGGTCACCTGTGGGCAACAACGTAGGAGGTGCTAGAAGATGTGCTCTGCGAGTACCAACCCGCATTCCCAGCGTGGGGATTATGGCCGTAACCTTTCAGTAGAGGCGTACGTCCAGCAGTGGACTCCAATAGGCAGATGATGATGACAATAAAACCAAACAATGTAATCTTCAAAATCTTCAAAAAGCACAACACTGTAAGCGAAATATTAATCAATGTAACTTAGATGCATTTAACCGGATTCGTACACAAATAAACATTATATCATTTACAACATAAGGTACTTCGGTAACCCTAATTATACACAATAACGAAACGAAACTAAACCCACTCAAACGCGAAGCTAAATGACAATATACAAAAAGAGACCTCTCTCGCGCAAGAGAAACACGCTTTGAAATAAAATTACCATATTAAATAAGCAACCCAAATAGATCAGCGCAGGCACACAAGGCTATATTGCATTTGGGAGGTCTAATCCCCTCTAAATTCACTTTGGCGAGTTAAGGTTTGGGCTACACAGAGTTTTAATAAGGTTTTTATTGAGGTTTCTGCAACGGTTATAATACGAAGCGAATGAGGCGTACAGTCTAAGAACAAAATAAGCGAAGAGTATACTTATGTTTAAATATAACAACCGGTGTTTATGTAGAAATTCGGTTTAATTTTAATAAATCCTCCGTACTTACATATTGAGCCTGTGGATTTTTTTATATTAAATTTAAAATACTCTCTGTGAATTGCCA
Source organism: Mysoria ambigua (assembly GCA_018245875.1). Classification (NCBI taxonomy): domain Eukaryota; kingdom Metazoa; phylum Arthropoda; class Insecta; order Lepidoptera; family Hesperiidae; genus Mysoria; species Mysoria ambigua. The sequence goes on along the minus strand of DWEI01004036.1, from coordinate 2,623 downwards.
TTTATGCCAATACACATTTTTAAATTATAAAGAATAGCAAGCAGTGACAAGTTAATATTGCCTCTGGGCCACTGATACTGGGCTGAGGCGTGTAGGCACAGAACTAATAATTGCATTTAGTATAATAGGTACATATATCAGTTAATTGAAACCCTATACTTACCACCTGTTACATAGTGGGACGTAAACGTAACCGGTGAATCGTTGCAATGTTCTGCATTCCTCTGCCTACCTCTGCGGGGATTACAGGCGTGAAGTTACGTTTTTTTTTACGTTTAAAACATTTTTAATATTTACCTTCGAAATATCAAGGGTGCTTTTAAATAAACCTAAATACGTTATTTGTTAATAGAAATTACTGTTATTTTCATTCCATCTGAGTCTACAGACATATACTTAAAAGAAACAAAATTAGTCTAGCGTTAAAGGTCAGTATAAATCAAGGTTTTCTTTGAACCTGAAACGAAATAATTTGAAATCTAACTAGTGAATATTTTAACTAAGTTACTTAATATAACACGATTTTAGTGTGCTTTCTTTTATTTTAAATAAACGTGGTTTTTTATCAATAATTTTATTATTATGTCTCCTTGATACGTTACTTAAAACTAGGGGCTTCCAAAGCAAGGGTGATTAGAATTTGCCTAGGCCCATATCTGCGCACACCATCTCGCGAGACTGTGGGCAATCGCTAGCCTATAATATACTGGTGAATCTTGATAACCTTCCTACAAATGTATTTCTATGAATATATTCGTGACATGTAACTCAATACGTAGACCTTCGTTTTCAAAATGCCAGCTCACATGGGTGATATTTGATCGTACAGTTGTAATCCGATTAGCGAAAGAAAATATCGATCGAAGGTTATTTAAGTGTTCGAACAAATTGCTTTCGAAAAGTTACATACGAGTATTTAACAAATTTATGTACGCTACTTGGAAAATAATTTTCTTTGGTTCGGAACGTTCGTGGCTTTGAGCTTACGCGCTTCTACAGGAGGTTTCTTTTGAATCGTTCCGACACACGTTTGTACACTGTGGCTCTACACATTCGGTTTCTCTAATTTCCTTTCTCTATTTTGCTTTGCGCTATTTTTGTTATTCGTATTTATTTCCATCATTGGACTTCAATAATTGGACATCATAAATAATGTTAGTTCAATCTCAGTACACAAAACATACATCGTATACTCATAAAAGAACTTCATTTGGAGTAAAATATATGTGATTGAATTAAAAAATATCTGGTTATAATAAAGAAACTCTTTCATAGAGTTTCCTCTGGCGTCGACTGCGCCGCTAACTTGTGGAGTTGACGTTTCAAATAGGCAGTAAATTAGGTTTAGTGAAGCGCGTGAAATAGCTGAAATTGTCGCTGACGAGACACTCGTGGAGCAGCCATCTTAGTTTGGTCCGCAGTGGAATATGTGATTAAAGTTTAGAAAGTGTTTATTGTGACTGTTATTATGCCATCACCTGAGCAATTAATCCTAACAATACCTTCCATTCTTTTATGATCGGCGCTTAGAGAAGTTACGATTCCTTTACAAAAAAAATATATAGAATTTATATAGAGGTAGAGGTAAAATGATCAGCAAATTTAATACAGTATCACAATGCCAAACTAGAAGGGCAAAGAATGTAGAGTATGATAATATACAAACCCTCTACATACTACAAAACATTGGATATTCTTATGTTTCGTTGGCAACAAAAGCCTCTATTGTAACTAATTCCGGACGAGAAAATAATACGTGGCAATATTCTCTTCACTGTTAAAGTGCGTTGCGTAAAGAATACTGGAGTATAAAAGTTAAGGGGGCGGAAAATTGAGATTTCCACTACAGTGGCAAGGGTGTGTGCACACGTACAATATATGTACAAATGTAAGCGCGGTTTCCGTATGTTTTGATTCTTTATATAAATACGCTGAATAATTCCTTGCGTTGCTGTCGTCCTTATGTCGGCGAATTTGCTGAAAAATTTAGGTTTTTTACATTTATCGTTACACCGTCGGAACATGGGTCTCCTCTCAGAATGAGGGCGTTAAGGCTGTCTACCACGTTGGCCAAGTGTAGATTGGCAGACTTCACGCGCCTTAGTTTTTTTTTATAACTGAGGTGTGCAGGTTTCCTCACAAAGTTTTCCTTCATCATGAAAGCAAGTGATATTTAAATGTAAACTTATTTCAAAATTCTGAATTTCTAATTCTAAAATTATATAATTTATTCAATATTGTCAATTTTCTAAGTTATTTATTGCGTCGGTTTATGAATATAAACTAATGAATGCCTAGATGTTAACTACATACATCGCAAAAAAAAAATACCTAGGTTATGAAAATTATCACATCTCCTAGATGTGGAATTGAAACGTGGTTAATAATGGAAAAGTTTTGTTTTCATCGATAATTATTTATTATTATTATATTTAAATTTAAATTTTAAAATTTAAATATAAAAAACTCCTACACATTGATTGAAAGATGAGCAAGATCACGTCAAGTGGCCCCCCCATTTACCACTTGATCAGAAAAATTTAATGTACACTAGTCACAAAAATTAAGGGATATAAAAAAAATACAAATTTTCGGATGATTTTCAACAAGCTGTAACTCCGAC
>DWEI01004035.1:0-12112 GCA_018245875.1 Mysoria ambigua | reverse complement strand
GTTCGACCCGGGAATCGAACCCGGGACCTCTCGATCGGCAGTCGCATCTGCAACCAACACGACCAACGAGGCAGTCTCAATTTAATGGTGTACATACCTATTTACATATATTCACGAGCCGTATAATTGTAAAAACACATTTGTATCTGAGATTTGAAATAATACAAACTGGTTTATGAGTAGGAAGTACAATTTGTTTGATAAAATTTAAATATAGAATACGAACATAAGAAAAGTTATCTGTAAAAAATCGGTAATGCATGGGCTTCTTAGGGGGCATTGCATACACTCGTATTAGTATGCTTACGGCGTTATGGCGTTCACTTATTAACATGTACTCATTTTGCATTTTCTCTTTCTAAAATTTATATAAAAACTTGGACTATCATAAAGATACGCAGTTTGAGGCATCGAACGCCAAGCTACGGTGTTTTATTTATGTACAGATACCTATTCGATAAGGTAACATGTTTCTATTAAAGTTTACTTAAGGTTACATTCTGAGGTCACAGAGCTGACAAAACACGAATACACACGATCCAATTCAAAATAGACATATTCATACCCCACAAATGATAAATAAATTACCTACATTTACAGCTGCTTAGGTCCACAACTAAATCTAGTTACCATGATTTGCGTGGTGGTGTCAAAAAAAATCTCTTTAAACGCAAATAAATAAAATTTATTAGAAAACCAACGCTACATATTCCCAACGTTCTTTTTTCTAAATATATTCGATTTAGTATAATGTGTAAATGGAAGAAATATTAAAATAAAAAAAATACATTTCTTACCTCCATTTATTTAAATAAGTAAATATTACAATTTAAAATTGCTTTTTATTAAGTCCTCCATTTGTGTAAACACGATTACAAACAATAAAAAATAAACTAGAACTTAATTTAACGGTCCGACACACTGACAAATGCTCGGACGTGGGCCCTGTCGCATTGATTTCAATGCGAAACGTCAATCTAAGTTTTTATTTGCAACAAAAAATCAAACATAACATTACGTTGCTGTTACATCCGGATGGCGTTGCGAACTGTTATTTGAAATTCGAATTTTAATATAAGAACGGAACAGCTTTTTTGATAAGTGTATCAATGGTTTAAATTTTAGCTGACAGATTTAATTTATTTTTTGTATAACATTTGAATAAATGTTTATTGATTTATTAAAGCTTATTTTTTTTATTAATTAATATAAACTATAACGAGTACTGAAAATTATAATGAGTTATAATAACATTGTTAAAGAATTTTAATAGCTACGATTCAACAACAAAATTAAAACAAATCTTAATAAGTCACAAAAGTAGTTCATAACCTTGCAAATAAAAACGAAACAGAGCGTAAAAATTTCATTTCCTGCCAAAATTGTGCAGACAATTTTAAAACATTACTGACATATATATACACATAATATACATTCGGAGCAACAAACTCGAACCGCAAGCCACAGATAATTAAACCATCTTACTTTAAAGCTTATTATTATGCCCGTATTATATTAATAACCACTGTATTACGTTACTCTGTATCGGCAAAATATCAAAATAGCAACGGAGCAACGAAATAAAGTAAGCGGTAAAAATCATAATGATTAAAAGTAAAAGGCGTTGTGTTGGTTGTTCGGTGAAAACGAGAGTGGAACCGCAGAACCGGCACGGATATTATTATCCGGCAGTTGGATCTTATTACTGCTTTTACATGTTGTTATGTTCGTAACGCAATAACGTTGGTAATGAGACACTGCGTTAATCTTATATCGTTGGGCATTTTTTATGTTCTTCTATTTTATAATATAAAAAGTTATTTGACGTTCACGTTTTTCCATTTTCAAAAATGGAAACGGATGCCGCATAAACATTTATTTCACCCATAGATTGTATCTTTGGTAGTTTTGGACGGTTGCATTGCTCGAGTGGACTATATCTAGCAGCTTCCACTTCTACTTTTTTACCTGTGTCAACCCATCACGTATAGTATTAAAAGAAAGACAGGAGCTCATTACGGACAAGACATACACAGTAACGCTGGTTCAAAGAAGTCTCACTGTTTGCACCAAAAGATGAACGTACACCATTCATCCTTTGATAGATACCGTAGGTGAAATAGGTTACCCGAAATGAGGGCAGTGTGAAAGAGTCTTTACTATGGCTCCGTAGAAAAACAGGATAACATATTTAAAAAAATACGTACTCAGCCTATTAAAAGTTTAAGACCACTTATGAAAAACTGTGCATAGGTATTATATCTAAACTAAAAATACGCGTGATAAAAAACACATATACTTATATATTTTATGTAAACTTAACTTGTAATCGCCGATGAGGTAGGCAGAGGTGTACTTTTCACCAGTTTACGTCCCATTATGAAATAGGTGATGACTCTATTGCCATACACCGGGCACATTTCCACGCTCCTATTCACTACTAAAGAATGCAAATTCAAAAAGTCTGATAGTGTCTGACCCGGGATTTGAATCTAATGCCTCACGATCGGCAGTTGCGCTTGCAAACAACACAACCAACGAATTAGTGGGCAATGAATGAAATTAAAGACTAATGTATTTTTAAATTACAATATACTGTATATAAGCATTAATGACTACTAATGAATTCACGTGTATTTTGGTTACAGTCACTCAGTCACATTAAATTACTATGACTGTCTATATAAAATTATAAATCCTAAACTCGTTCGTACATACAGTAGACAAACACACGGTTATGTAATCTAAAATTATAATCAGCTACTGATAAACGAGTCTCGCTAACGATAAAATGCCCATACACATTCTCGGCGTGCCAAAGACGTCCCATTCATCGTTTCCAATTTATGAGCGCCCGGTACTCGAGACAATGCGCCACCTGGTCTGATGTTATCTTCGTAATTGGCTCCATGTTTATACATACCTATTTATTATATTGTAAAGCTTAGTGAGTGGATGGCGGTAAACTTTTTTTAATCTAGCCAATTAAATAATGTCAATTTAACATATTAAATTAAATTCCTCAATAGACATCATCATTTACAATCATTTCAATAAACATTTTCTTATATGAAGAGAGCAATAAACTTTTCAGGCAATAAGCATGAGTAGGGCACTTACTTGTTAGTGTAAAAAAATATTAAGATCGTTGTGATGTTCCAGAACATTTTGATGCGAACACACGAAATTTAATATGAAATGTAGATCAATATCAAAAACACGATGGATATTTCGAGTTACGCCGAAAATAAAGAATATATACTTAAAAAGTACATCTTGGTTATACAAAACATTTTAAGAAATAAAATTAAATCAAATAGCATTTAATCAATTTATTTTAATTTTTTAAATTACTTTTCCCTTAGCGTACCAGAGACCTGATTTACTTAAGATCGTAGTATAATTATGGTCGTAATTAAATATTTAAATTAGAACACTTACATTATATTAGGATAAAGTAAACAAGTAGTTATTTAATTATTTAGTCATAATCCGTGGTTATTATTACATTTGGCTCAATTTATTAAATCACAGAATTCTCTTATAACATAAAAATTGTTCCTCACCAATAATAATTGATCAGGCGCATATAAACTACATATATTAAAAGGAATATATGATACCTTTTCACGATGACACACGCAAATCCTTATGACAATTTCACGAAAATTGATTCTGAGTGAAAATCGAACCCAAGACCTTCAGCTCGATATTCAGATTCAAAAACTAACTTACTTATTTCATACAAGAATTATGGAGTAGTAATTATAATGGCTACTAATAAAATAAAGTACTAGGCGCCCATAAATTACAGCGGCTTAACAAACCGATCGAAAGCTATTAGGAACTCATTTATCTGTACAAGTTATCTCTAACGAAGGTAGATTATCGCTGTTAGATGGAATAGAAACAGATAAATAGTCATTTGAACTATAATAGCCTAATTAGTAGTTTTTTACTATTACCTTTCGACAGATCAATTTGACTTTCATTTATTCAACATTTAATTTTTTTTATATACTTTCGTATTTTATACAAAATAAGGTAAACCGAGATATAGATGGACAGTAAAAAAGTCACTAAAACAATCTTATGAGAAATATGTAGGTACGTCACAATAATAAACTAGTGATTAAAATAAATAATATCATAGGTACATATTATTTCGGTAATAGAATTTCAATTTACTTTTTATCACCACTTGTATACCAGCAGGTATACAAGTACTTACATACAATAGTACATGTATGTATGTATGTATTAACTTCAAATGTAGGTACCGGCCTCGCCCATTGCAATTAATCGCGACAGGTGTACTACGGGGAGCCGCCCGCTGACGTCACGGCCATTATTCAGTTACAGTCCGTACCGACGACCGCCACACACCACAATGGCAGTTAGTACTAAGAGCTCTCCACGAATGATCTTCGGTACAATTATTGCAACTGCGTAGTTGTGACCGGCGAACAGTTGTTGATTTATGAGTACCTAGTACCTACTTTTTTATTTAGCAACGTATTTCAAGACCTTGTGTATATAAAAACGATGAAGGTTATTATTATATTATTTTGCCCGATTCCTTGCGGCGTAAGGAGAGAGCGCTGAGAGAAAAATATGTCTATGGTCAGATAACATAAAGGATACACACTTAATTGCAACAAAAAATATACGTCAAGGTGTGTTTGATGTAAAGATATCGTAAATTTAATAAAGGAGCACATTATAGTCAAAAGTGAGGCTCGTTTTTATTACTTTTATACACTTAAGTTTATGAACGCCTGGTACTTCGGTTGCTGTAGATCGATCACTAAAATTTTCTTCATTTGAAAACATAAATTTAATAGGAAAATCAATCTACGAGTAACGTTACACCGCAGACAGACAAGACTTATTTGTAAAAAGTTACGAACATCTGAACAATGGAACTGAACTGAAATGCTGGCTGTAAATAGAATACAGCCTGAATGGACGACACTTTTTCAGTGACGTAACTTCACGTCTGTTATCCCCGAAGGTATGCAGAACATTTCCACGATTTACAAGTTACGTTTATGTCACACTATGGAATAGGTGGTGAGCCTATTGCCATGCATCGGGAACATATCCAGACTCCTAACCACTACTAGAAAATCTAAATTATATTTTTTTTATAGTGTTCAACCCGGGAATCGAACCCGGGACCTCCTGATCGGCAGTCACACCGGCAACCAACACGACCTACGAGGTCGTGTTGGTTGCCGGTGTGACTTTTTCAGTAACGGGCATAATATATGCGAATATACGTGTACACAAATAACAGGTGCTTGTTTGCGACAAATGTTAATATGTAGCTAAGTATATACATATGTACTTACATGCACAGTTATCGTACATATATTTGCTTGTTTCGTAACGCGGTTCTTGTATGTTCGCTAACATTTGGTAGGTGCGTGCAGGTCTATGAGTAAATGAAAGGACATGAAAGGTTCCAATTTATTTCACATGCGTAGCGACGGCATTATGGTATACTTATATAGCTTGTAACTTAAGCTAGTCTGGTCGCAAGTTTCAATTATCAGTAAATAATTTTAAGTGATGCATTAAAAAATAAAAATAGAAATTACTTTGCAATCAATCATTATGAGATCAATTCAATTCATGATGCTATGCACATTAATAAGCCGGCCGATGAACCGATTCAGCTATAAACATGAAACATCTAACAGCCTGTAACGGCTCGCGAACTGAACGCGGACACGCGACGCGACGGCCGTGAACACGCGCACACCACACAACCTAGGCCCGCATACTTTGAATAAACTCAATGTGAATCGTGCAATATTATGATAATCTTCACGAGGCCGGCTATGACGTGCCTGTCAATGTCATACGAAATTATGTTTTAAGCTCCAAACCAGGCATTGCTAATAACTGGATCAAACAATAGTTGACTGCCTAGGATGGAGTGGTCGCAAACGCAGCTGCTGATCGCGAGGTCCGAGGTTCGAGTTGGGTGCTGTTGGCTTATCTAGTTAAAATTTCTAGTAGCGGCTCCAAGTCTTAACTTTTTCACGCCATTTTATCAATAAACTAACCTCCTGTGCCATGTTCGGACGTAAACGTAAGTGATGATATAAGAAAGCGTGGGTACTACACTCCCCTGTCTACCAACATGGTGCCACAAATTAGTTTTAACTATTCCCACTATCGCAATTGCGATCGCGATTGCTACAATTTACATACAATACACACGTAATTCTACTTCTAATAGAGTACGAGCCGTTCCCAGACGACCAACGGTCCGGGAGTTGGGTCACAGAATGATGACATTACCGCACGTGCTCTTAGCATATAAATATAAAAGGTTTATTATTGCAACGCTAACAAGTCGTGATCTCCGAATCACGCATGTATGTATTTGATTAAAGACCAAATTGTTATCTTAAGCCGATCCTAATTGAAATATTTCGTGTACAATGTCATCGTTTATTCGCGAGCTTCCTCGTTTTTATTGATTAGTAATGTAACATACCATAAAATCTTACCTGTATTTCCCCGCAAGGGGTAGGCAAAGGAAGTTTATTGCATGCCCACGATTTATCAGTTCTATAATACGTTCCACCATATAATAAAAGGTGAGTCTATTGGCATACACCGGGCACAAATCTAAATTGAAACTATTTCTTGGAATTTCAAATTAGAAAAAAACTAATTATAATTTATCCAATCCAGGGATCTAACTCGGGACATTTTGATAAGCAGTCGCTTTGGCCACAATTTGATTAATAACATTATTAATGTAATCCCATAATACTCTATGCCTTTAAAATTCTAAATTCCAACATATTTTCAGAAGCGATCATAATGCTTTCCGTAAACCGTACTCCTTAAAAAAAGCAATATTTGCCCATAGATATTGTATTTCATGACACTCACCTGCCTAGCCGTTCGTGGAATTATAGGCATTATGTTACAAAACATACCATCAAAATTGATAGATACATTTCGAAGATTTACCGCAAACAAACAAATACATGACACAGACCCGGAGGCTGATAAAATGTAAAAACAAACTTGTCCTTAGGATTTGTGTTAATAAAAAAGTTTTACAACAAAATAGCAGAAGAACAACACTTCAGTTTTATTTCAGTTCGCGTTAATCAACTCTCTGGATTATTATTAAATTTAAAATATATAACTTATTGATATTGCATGATCACTTAGCATATTGTATTTATCTTTATTGCAATTATTTAATAACAAAACTAAACAATAAATAATAATAATAATTTTTCTTATCGTATAAATGTTTCACTTCACTTCATAATTTAGCTAAAATAAACAGTTATTTGCATTTTCTCGCTACACGTGGAACATTATGTTTGTCAAACTGGCATGGATTGTGTTCGACCCACAAGTGAACGACATTAGCAAGTGAGTGCATGTCCAATACAACTCTGTGAGGATCGCACGTCGTTTTAATATGAACACAGGAACAAGACAACTGAACCTTAATATCAACAGATATATTCTCCAGAAACAGGAAACGCGCCACTAGGAGATAAAGTAGAGTAATAAACGTTGTTTGATCTTTCAATCCATAGAAGCGCATAATATTATTTAATAAGGAAGCGTAGTTTTTACGACTCTATAAATAACGATGGTAATGTTAAAGTTTACACCAAATGGTAAATGTAAAATCAATCAATTTTACATCCACATAAAGTTTTACAAAATTACGTTTCATTTACAGTTTTATTACACAAAAGCGGACAATTATTATTATTATTTATATTAATATAACATCGTCACGCCTTGTTACTTACAAGGCAGACAGACAGCACTCAGTGCCAAATATAGAACATATGTTGTAGACCTGTCACCCCTCTATATTTATCACTACATACGTAGGTACTTCAGTTTCGAACTTTTTTTAAACACAGTTGAATGTACCTTATTGTTTATAAGGTATTCTTATAAATTTAGAATACAAAGAAAATTGTTATACATAGTTAATACAGGATCTATTCGCAAAAGATGACCACTGAAGATTGCTGTGTAATACATACAAACGGTAGAAACAAACGGAAAAAATGCAACAAAACTGTTCAGCCACAGTATAAAAAAACGCGTAATTGTTAATGCAACAAACGTACTCCAATCCAATTAAAATAAGATCGTAAATTCTAAAAGTGTGGCGCCTCCAAAAATAGTTCGTCGTAAAATCGCGTTAGGTCGTTGACAGACGGCGCGGCTGAGCGCGGCGGCCAAAAACTATCGGAGAATTATTACCTTTAACATTACTATATCCTACAAACTTGAATTACAAAGGAGTTTACTACACTTCTATGGAATTCTTCTTCAGGAGTTACTGGCGTGATGTTAGGTATTTTTTATAGAAATATTTTTTTTTATAAACAGTTGTAATACACAACACATTAATATTTATGGTGGTAGGCTGCCGTTCTGTTCAAAATAATAATAATAATAAAACGAACGAAAATATTTTCATTTAATTTAACTTCATATTTAGATTCAGTGCTGCTTATCAATTGACACACAATATACACTACAACAATGATATATTTACAATACATGCGCTTCGTCTTCACTTATTAAACGACCAGTTTGTGAGGTTTTTAGGACTTCGATTAGACATATGACAAAATTCCTCCTTTCAGATCATATTTTTAATTCAAATTATTGCTGGCATTACTTTAAGGACTGAATTCAGTAATAGTGAAAATATTGGCTGACGGGGAGTCAGAAATCTCCGAAACCGGCGTGCATGTATGAAAAGAGTTATGTTGATGATTGTTGAGGAGCCGCAGCAGGTCTGTAAGGATATTTGGCACTCCGTTCTCTCTGCATACCCCGTAAAAGACCTGGCGTGAAGATACGTATGTATTTATGTACTGAATTCAGTTATTTATTTTTAATCAGCGTTGCTAATATTTCAGTAAAAAACGACAGCGTTTGAAACTGCTCATTAGCGTCTAGCGCAAACGGCTCAAAGCGCGAGTGTTTCAAATAAAGTATTCTAAATTCAAATCACGTGTTCCCGCTTGATTTAGTGCGTAATCCACCAATCTCGAGGTTGTGGCGCTTGGGTCGACGACCGATCGGGCGTGCGTAGCGGACCGACTACCGGTGCCCGAATGGCTCCTGTGCTATGCGGTCTTGTGTGGAATCTGGCGACAATAAACACCGAATGATGTTTCGAATCGAAACAGCATTCGGTATTTTCGGTTTGAAACGCTTTTAAACGTAGTAGTTGTGAATGAAATACGGAAAAATAATACTGGTTTTCATATAGCGTACTGTGTTACTAGATGGCTAATTGCATCATATCAGCGTTTCACAGTTGGGCACACGTCTTATCTGCGCCAGATCAGATATAATATACCATATGCTATAATAAAATGAAGGATATTATGGATTAACACCACAAAGAACATTCCAAGTTCGCGAAGCGGTATCAAACGATATACATCGAAAGTTTCAAGTCTGTGCATTGTATACATCCTGACTTAGAGAAAAGTCAAAAGTTAACTCGAACTGCATGCGCTGTGTTTGAGAAATTACAGAATACGACCCCGCGCTTCGGTTTCGAACTCGTACATATTGCACTAATTACTAGAATGTTCGCTAATTAACCTCTAGCGATCTATCCGACGACCACGCCGGGGTATGCCCAACTTTGCAGGCGGTTTTCAAAGACGATCGCATCATGGCTAAAAGCGTTCGAACGATGAAATAATATAAATGAGCATTATTGTGTATCAAATTATACATTTTTAGGCTTTCAGATTAATAAATGTGTGTATACTTAGTGACGAAACTACCCGAAATCCATCATAAGCGAGAAAAAAATAGACGAATTAAAAACCTCCATAATTTAACCAATTATTGATAAGAAAACTTAACAAATAAAATACTATTAGGCATAGCTTTTTTTTTCAAAAGGCATGTACGCTTGTACTCGTTATCAATACAGCACTGATTGACCCAGTCGTTGACAAGTTCATCCGTCCAAGGACGAGTCGAGGCCCTGCACTGTGCAATCGCTGTATGCGATAAGATAACATAATATGTATGTTATTATTAACATTCAATTCACTATCATTCAATTTGTGGCGAATATTATCATGAACGACATTCATTTTACGGTGGCTCTTACAAAAGTAAATCTTGGGACATATCCACAAGTGACCATCCGATCCCTTATCTAATATCTAAATATACATAGTTATATAAGTTTTTTTTTTGGAACATTACACTCTTGTTATCACTATCACGTATATAAATTTTCCTTCAATTGAGAAGACTTGACAACGGCCCCGGATATTTTGGTGTGTGTCAATTGTAAAAAGATACAGTTACCTTGTTGGTATGTTCGAGCTGCCAACAAGCTAATGCACTGAAGGTTAAGTAAATCCGGAGACCGGATACAACGGAAAAAGTCGATTAACTGCAGCGACCATTTCCTTAATGAATGAAGAACTCGATGACGAGATTTATCCAAATAATCTAAAGAAATTATTGGTTTGAACATCCGTCGAGTTCGTAATTCGTGACATTCAAAAGAGCGCGGGGTTTAGTGAGCCTCAGAAAACTTCCCATGATCACATCTACCACTGTCATCATCACCCCTCCTATCGTCCCTTTGTGGGATACATGTTTTCTCAAAAATGGTTAAGACCATAATATTATGCGCTTGTCAAGTGGCGTTAGCCGATTTGTTGATGCATAAATAAAAACTAGAAAACAAGTTCGAAGTTCAGATTTATTTATACAATTATCGAAAATATTCGCAATAAAGCAGAGTAAACAAAACCATTAAACTGGATTGATAGACATATAACGCAATTTAATCACCCTGTAGGCACTTTGTGAATGAAGCGATGAGCGAATGAAGACGACGTAACCAGAGACAGCGTGAACAATTCAAAACGTCACATTGACATTGTCACGATTTACAGTTTATATTACAGCCATGGGCTGCGTGCTGCCGCGTACCGAATACATTGGGTGTATATGAGGTGTGACGGAACGCAGCCGCTGGATACGAATAAATATAACAATAGATAGATTATTTTCCAGGTTCAACAAAATTTAAAACAACACATACTTCAGTTCGTTTTGAAACAAATGTTTGAGAGTTGCTGTTATTGAATTATTGTAATCATGCACGGTATCGAGGACCGATCAAAAATGAGCCCTGCAGCGCTGGGTCCCTACTGGTGAATAACCGATGGAGCCACTCACCCGAGGACATCGCTCGTCGCACTTGTCGGATACCACCTGCACGGCCGTAGCGTCACGTTTATTAACATTATATATGCGTAAATTATTCTAATTGTTACAACTTCAGGGCGAAACTGTTGATAACTAAGAATTAGACCGGCTAGACTCACTTATGTTTTTTCGGGTTCCGACTAGTTAACGGTTAATCTTATTTTAATGAAATTAATATATAGCAGTGAGTAGTTTGGAATTATAAAAGAGACGTAGACCTTTTTGTTCCCTGTTTGTACATTTTACCTTTCGAAACAAAAACACTTCACGTCAATCAAGTTGTCAAACGTAAAGATGGCCAATTATAAATATTAAGTTCTTAAAACTCTAATTAAAGTAATTGTTTAAGAGCGATGAATTTGTAGAACTAAATTGTGAACACAAAAAAAATTAAACGCCCAAGTTTTTTTACACACGTCAGCGAGTCACGTGTAATACTTATTATTTATATAATTTATACTGTAGCTAACGCCGTCATTCATATGCATATGTATACTATATGCTGCTCGGTAGTTATGTATTTTTAATGGCACAAAGAAATCAGTAACAATGTAACGAGTTCTACAAATAACTCATTATCATCATTATATTTATAAATATCACGTCACTGTATGAAGATCACTTATTGTATGATGATCACAAACATTTAGAAGCACATACTAACCTACGGTATTATATCATGTCAGTGCGTATGACATTTTTGTAATTTTTAAATTAATAATGTATTGGAGTCTCTATTTTAAATTGCTAGCAGTAGCTCGGAGTTTGAATTTTTGCTCCAGTTATGTCAATAGGCTCGTGACCTATTAAATGTTGGGACTTAAATATAACTGGT
>DWEI01004034.1:0-12112 GCA_018245875.1 Mysoria ambigua | reverse complement strand
TGTTCGACCCGGGAATCGAACCCGGGACCTCCCGATCGGCAGTCGCATCTGCAACCAACACGACCAACGAGGCAGTATGGAGTAGAAGATAAGTTATTGCCATACACCAGTCGCAAATCCAAATTTTGAGACATTAACTAAGAATTTCAAGTAGAAAAACCCCTTACTCGGCCTGAGGATCAAACTCAGGACCTATCAACCAACAGTCGAGCTCACAGGCACTCGACCGACGAGGCAGTCAGTTATATCGTTCGAACATAACTGTAATTATACCATTTATATATTTGTCATAATTCCGAAGTAACAGTTAAACATATTTCTAATGGAAATATCTCGTATCTAAAATGAACAGCCAAAAACAATAGACGTCATAAAAATACTTTCAAGTTTTTTTCTATAGCTGTAGTAAAGTTGATTTATCCCGTATACTTCGCTAGTACACTTGGGACATGAAAGTATTTCAATGACATTGCAAAGGGGTTGCCCGAACGTAACTGCCTCTCGCTTGTTACATTACCCACCGTCTCAGTTCAATGAAGACCAAGATTGCACATGAGACGGTCCTTATCAGGATGGTCATTATGTCCGATCCGCTTGGAGACCGTCTATTAATATCATCGGGTTTTATTATAGCCGCCAAAGGCTTATTATGTTTCTGTAGATTACTTTACAGAGTTCACACGTTTGTTCTACTGCTTAGCACGAGTTATTCTTTAAATGTTTCTGGAACTCTTCGTTCTTACCTCACTCAAAGTGAGTGACCACGCCGTGGGTAAGAATATGATAATCACTTAAAACTCCCTTATTATAAACAAGAACTTGTTCTGTGTGTATAATGTTTACTTTAGGTGGAAATCGACCCCAAAACCCTCTGCGGAACAGTCAAGTTCGCTTATGCACTGCACCAACGGGTCAGTCATTAGTAACAATAACTACCTTGTATATTGACTGCTCCCTAACTACAAATTGAGTAGTGTAAGTCAGCCAACCAGTAACTAGCATCGTTACAGCACCGTCAGCAAGAACCTGTGTGGTAAGTGGTTACCGTTGCCGGTGTGCCGTTTTGAAAGAGAACTTCATATGCTCAATATTCACTTGTTTTGCTAAAAATATTTTATTATCTGCTAACGCGTTCTAGGTACCAAAACCGTCTTGTATTACATTATGATAACCCGAGACAAGCGAGTTAAGTAAATATTAATTAAATTGCGTATAGCCCTACGAGTGTGATCACGTGTTGAGGCGCGCGATTTGTGCGTAAACTCATTATTATTTTTAGCTACAGCTGCGTAGAATAATTCATATATGGAATGAATCATTCGAATTCAAACATGAATCATTCCATTGTCTCAGTCCTCATTCGTATAATTTAATTATTTATTCGATAAAAAATCACACAAATAAATATTTTAAAGGAAGTACATACATTTTATAAAGTTGTACTTATATTAAGCTTTCAGGCTTAATTGATAGAACGTTTTAGTGAATTTTGGTATGGAGTACATATAGCGGTTTTTTTTAAAATCATTTTTTACATTTTAGAATACAAATCCAAAAAGAAACATATCTTTCTTACTAAGAATTTTCCGTAACGGGACAACGAGAGATGAAATTTTAAACACAATGAAATTGATGTTTCAACTTTACTGACGGGTAGTGAGAATATTTACAAGTAATTATTAATTACATATCGTTTTATATTAATTTTTGTAAAGTTTTTAAATTCAGTTTAAAATTGTTTAATACGACGAAATAAATAGTCGCGAACTGCTTAGAGATCGATCCCAAGTAATTTTGATTCAAAAACTTTCTAGAACTTCATATTATAATTTGGAAAGTTTTCGGTATTGGCTTTCGGAGACCGGCAGACACTCGTTATCATAATTTCATGTCATATTAAAATGTTTAATTCAATTTTGTTCTTAGTTTTATGGACTATTTTGTAAAAAGTAACTACTTTGTAAGTGCTAAGGCCAGGATGATTTTGAATATCAAATATAATTATGTATACTAACAAGTACTGTAAAAATATATAGTACATATAAAAAAAGTTTTTTTCATAGTTAAAACCATACGTAACTTCACGCCTGTAATCCCCGAAGGGTTAGGCAGAGGAATGCCGAACATTCCCATTCTTAATAGAAAATTTTGTATTTTTGTTTTTGAAAATCGAACCCGCGACGTCCCGATCGGCAGTCAAACCAACACGACCAACGAGGCAAATAATATACGAACACAATATTTGGAACTTTAAACATTACATTATGTAATAAATTTTGTTGTTTATTTACTTAAGGTATACTACCTTAAGGTACAAGGTACCTATTATAAAGTTTTATCCGTGAGAGTGACATATATATAAAGGTTAATTATGAAATTCTTTCCATAGTACATATTTGCGCTCCTAAGTAGCAATATATGATTATTTCTCGGTATTAATGACTCGGTACGTGAGTACGAATAAGTCATCTATAATTTCTCGAAGGCAGTAATTAAACTTATCTGAAAATAACGAGGTAGGTTAGTTAAAACTCTTATTTGGCTTAAAACATAAGTGGGTTGCAAAATCATCTAAACATAAAAATAAATAAGCATAATAACCACACATAAATCATCCCGTATTTGAAGCTATGATGATCTGCATAAAGGAAAAGAAAAACAAATGAAAAGGAGCATCAACAAAGGGTTCTGACGCCTACCTTACAACTAGCAAGTTGTAACCAAGAGAGTACTTAATAATCGATTGTAATTACCCACTAATTAATGTAAGACGACAGTGCAGGGTGTATGGTCAAACTGGACAAAGTTTATGTTTACGCCCACTTTAACGATACTGTGTTAAAAATGTGAAATAAAAATAAAAAAATAATAAAATAACCATGATGTCAAATAGAACCTTTTGCTTATTGTTTATGAATATCTGAATAGCAATAAAACTTCTATATCCAAAACGGTTTACGCAACTGTTGTAAACCATCAGGAGTAAGATGTTCAAAAACGATCTCTCGAAACAAAAACTTCTTCAGCGGAACTCATCATGTATCTCCATTTAATCAATGAGAAGCGGTTAGCACAATGTTCTCTACAAATGAAACACTGGTAGTAAAATGTTCATTTCGACAGCGTGTTTTACGAGCTGCCTCCTAAACTACTGAGCCCACTTTAAAGGGTATACGACAAGCGATACCGGTCTACCACTGACGATCTTCACGTAATACAAAGATATATATTTCTAGCTGCTGTACTAGAGGTATGATGTTTTTAGTGACTCATAAAAAGTATTTGAAGTTATTTCTATAATATTTAGTAGCAAGTCGTATTTTTAGATTATTCGCTTTTAACTCAACATAACGCCTGTAATCCCCGAAGAAGTAGGTAGAGGAATGAAGAACACTGCCACGTTTCACAAGTTACGTTCACGTTCCAATTCGGAATAGGCGGTGAGCTTATTGCCATACACTGGCCACACTCCTAGCCGCTACTAGAAAATCCAAATTGGAAAAAAAATATTGTATCCAACCCGAGATTGGAACTCAGGACTTCCCGATCGGTAGGCAGGTCGGCAGGTCACTTGCTACTATCACTTTATCGTTCCACTATTGCACGCGCGTCTGATCTCAGAAGCGGAAGGTTTGCGTACGTCCCACCATGATGCCACGTTGATGAAATGCGGATTCGCAGACATCGAACATTGTTCGAAAATATTGGGTATGAAATTTATCGAGTCGAAACACTTTTCTTTCATTTATAATATTTCTCACGTACATTATAATAAGGAACGGCATATATTCTTTGGCTAATAATAATTTACCTAACCATTATAAGTAGTGAGATTATTTCATTACGTCAAAGAATGCAAATATATATAAAAACAGTATAATTTTTAACAGTGAAACCACTGCTGGTAAAATATTTTTCTTTAAATCGCAAGGTAAGATTCCGGTTCACAGAAAAGGCCTCTCTAACAGAAAGGTAAGAGTAGCTATAGTTTAGAGTACCATTTTTAAATACTGTACTAATACTTATAGCCAGTCCACTTATAAGTTAATCTTTAACAATAGTCTTATTAAAACTAAAGTCTATTAAAATACAGACACTAATTTTCAAATTACAAAAGATATAACAAAAGTTTAAACAAAATATATGGACAGTAGAAGCTTGTGATTACTCATTTGCTTATTTGTTGATCTAAAAATAGATAAACAATACGGAGGGTAAATCGATTAATTTTTAGCGACTTTAGTAAGCTGGTGGGAGAGCTGTTTAGTATGCTGTTAATAAGCAGGTGGGGGAGTGGGAAAGCTGTTACTGCACCACGCTGTCGCAGTACAGATGATTTTACATAAAAAACTAAACATTTGAACATTTTTAACACTCACTAAACAACTTACGAGCACATAATGCGAAAATTCTTATAAAAAGATTACTAAAATCCCCTGCTTACACTCCAAAGCACATTTTCTTCTGAACATTTGCTGCTGGCGGTTACCCCTAACTTCGCACAGGGCCTGCGTTGCTTAACTTCACAAATAAATTAAGATCTGCGAACGCGTCGAGAGCGTCATATTATATCCGCTTAAGAGATCACAGATCTGTGCGCGCGGGTATCAAACACTATTAAATGAGTTTGGATTTATGACCGTCAGTCAATGTGTTATGAAGTTCAGAATCTACTTCATGATTGCATAAACAGCAATTACTAACATTAAATTATGATTCGTTTTTCAAATTTTACTTCTTTAAAAGTTTTTATCAGTATTTTTATTCGATTAATGAGATTGTATTTTTATCATTTTTAGTACTACTGAATAAAAATAATATGGACATATTATTAGCCCTTTTCAATTCAACATGAGTAGGTTCCGTCCTCTTTGACGGTAAAGAAAGTCCCTAAATCACGAATTAATTTATGAAAATGTATACAGTTGATAACACGGTCCCGAGGGACCAGAGAGGCCTAGACGAGTATAAGTAATTGAATGACACAAAACTTTCTTTGATAAACCGTTTTGTTACAAGATTTATAACTTCAGCCTTTTAGTGACGTCATTCTTTGTTTCATCATCATAATATTTATGTTGTCTGAGAGTGTCCTTTATACCATAAATACTTAGGCTATATTCTGTTATTTCTATCGCTATCTAGTGAAGGTTCGTTGAAGTAAACAGTCGAACTGAGATTCTGAAATGAGAAATGCTTTTATATAAATATTTATGCATTCTCTAGGCACATTCAAATTATTCATACGGAATGCTGAATTCCGATTAGATTAACATTTATATAGACCGCGTCGTTTATTTACTGTCTAGTTTAAACTAGACCGATAAATAACTTAATAACAAATAAATGAATCCCATATTACTAGTTTATCGTGTTAAATTGGCTTGTATTGCGCATTTGTCTCTTGATTTATATTTTGTAATTTATATGCTTGCATATTATATAATTTTCGTGGTGATAATGTTTCAAAAATTATCCCTTTAACAATTAATTTATATACCTACTGAAGCTGTTTTCTTACTCACAGAAGAGATAATAAATTTATAGCAAAATATAAATTATATTTTAATAACTACAGACTTTTAAGGACCTAGACTCTATTTGGGTAAAAATAGTGTAGGTTGGTAGCAAATCCTAATCGACATTACGTTCGCCCTTCGTAAATAAAGGATAAAAAAATAGATAAAAGGTACATATAACTGCGACATAAAGTTTTTATAGCAAAAAGGGGGAAAATTACAGCAACAAAGTGGTAATTTCGCGCACTTGGCGACTCTAGCCGCAACATGTCTTCCCGCGGGACCTTTCACCGCGTTCCGTTCATTACAATGATGTCTGATAACTTTTAATAAGCATTCAAATTATATACATGTTATCATAAAATTAAAAATAAATTAATTTAATCAATATATTCGTTTCACGCTTCCGGAGTAATATTACTATAAAATGTATTCGATGTTTATATAAAATGATTTGCAATAAACGGCGAATACAATTATCTTGATGTCATTATTAGTTGTAGATAAATACGACAGAGTAAATCAATTATTTAAAACTCTTTTACAGTCTTGAAAAGTTTCACCGCATCTATAACTGTTCAATGTACCGGGTAAGGCTAGTTACACAATTCTACTAGAATTGCAAGCGATCAGTATTCAGCGAAAATTCGCTGTGAAGGAACAATTAGAATTAGATGCGACTCTGCAATTTCAGTTCTGCACTATCCATCAGTAAAACTGTCACGATTCGGACCTGCAACTTCTATTGATTGACGTGCCCATTTGAATTTTGTGAGACTTGGCCGCATCGAAAATTCGTGGTTGAGCATAAGCGATTTGGGGATTTTTAGTCATCGAAATCAGTTCTGATATTCCGATTTTAAAAATGCTGTTCGAGTACGAAGCAGATATCTTGTTCGATGTAACTAAAGTAATTATTGAAAATAAACGTAATAGGCATTCACTTTATTTAGGCCCCACACGTGCACTCTGCAGAAATAGACAACGCACGTCCATCATACCAAGCGGTCACAGCAAACGGATCTAAGCCGTCTGCAGTTCTACAATTGTACTTGAGATTAATCACAGCTGCGTTGCTAGAGTCTCAAGCGGAACTCTTCTCGGCGTGTGTCTTTTATTATATCCCTTGAATTTGAACAAATTATGATTAATTAAATAATAATTAAAGACAGAAACATGGGCGTCGTTGGAGATTCTACAGTCAAACATTTTTCAAACTGTAATTTATTTAAGAATAGTGATAGCATAACAAGTTTATTCTTCAGTCTTCACCCTGAATATCTCTACTTTATTAGCGAAGGCCTATCCTGTGATGTAAAATGTTAATGCTAAAGAATTAAATATTTTAAATCAATTTGTAATAGAAAGTTTGTCTATACTATAACTTATAGTTATACATATATTATTTCTTTTATAAGTGCGTATAGGTGTCTTTTATAATATAAGTGCGTATAGCTTCTCATAAGAAAAGGGCGTTTCTATTCTATTTCTTAACATATCCACAATTAGCCTAAACACCGTGCATTATGAACGATCATACGAAAAGTCATTTATGTAAATACTTTGTGAAATTTACTTTTCCTAATGGCGTTCGCACCGGCGTGCCCCTTTTTTAAAGAGTGAAATCAGTAGTGTTCAGCAGAGCGACAGAAATAAATTACGTGCACACCTTTGAGAAGAAGGCTTTGGAGTAAATCAAAACAAACTCCTTAATACCCACTCCCCATTCATTCTTCTCATTTGGCACACTCATACGGGATTTACGTATACACTCGCTTCGGCCGCGACGTTGCTCATGTCTGAATTGAATTTATTCAAAGTTTCAACTATGTTTATTTAGATAATTATAAACAGAAACCAAGCGATCGGTTATAGTGCCATCGGGTGAATAATCGAACGGCTAGGGACTATGATATAATCTAATTTCTCTCTCATCTAATCTCATAGCAGTGATAGCCTAGTGGTTTGAAATTCGACCTCCCACTATGGCAGACCGGGTTCAAATCCTGGCGCGCTCCTCCTAAAAGTGTGCGTTTTGAGTTTAAATATCGCTTGCTATTACGGTAAGAAAAACATCGTGTGGTAACCTGCAGGCCTTGGAGTTCTCAAAAAAGAAAAAAAAGGATTTCTAAGGCGTGTGACGTCTGCCAACCCGCACTTGGCTAGCGTGGCAGACTATGGCCTTAACCCTTCCATTTTGTTAGGAGACCTATGTTCTAACGGCGGGACGATGGAAGGGTCGATATCGTAATCTCACAATTTAAATTCATATCTGTTCCTAAACTTAATAACACTTGCGAGAAAGTATCAAACTTGTCTATAACCTATTTAAACCGTCTCAGACAAAGCTGTGTATGACATCCAACGATGAACCGTTAAATTTGTCGATAGTCGGTGATGCCGATCAGTTAACAATTATCTGAGATTATATGAGTGACATATGAATTAAACCTTTATTTGCTTCTTAATTATTTTTGTGAATGACGCTTTCAATTTATGACATGAGTTAGAGCGACTTATGACAGAACAGTGTAGTAGTATACTCCCTCGTTTCAACAGTTATTTTTAAATCCCACAACATGCACTAGGGGTTGATCATATTGCCATGTACTGGGCGCAAACCTATCGCTGATACAATAATGATAAATGCCTACCTATCTGCCTACCCCTTCGGGGATTACAGGCGTGAAATTACGTTTACGTTTTATAATAATAAAAATAACATTATCAGTATGTATTATGAAATGAAAATGTAAATATGAATTCAGACGCACTAACTGACGGACATCAATTGGATTATTTTCTCAACATATACACGAGAAATAACATACACGTAAAGGAAATGACAAAACTTATAGGAGCCAAGTGTTGAGACATTCAAAACATAATTACCAAGTACACGCAGCTACATAATAAACGAACGATATGTCCATTACATTGTACGGCCCTCTTGCGGAACATTACAATATTAAATTCTACACGACGTCGTACATTTTAATTTGAAATGAAAATGACATATACATCCAACAATAAAATTATATTATTACTATGTTTACGTCTTAAATGGGATTATTGCGCTATCTGACGGGGCAGGCTGAGAGCACCGAGTGAAAAATATTTATTTAAATAGCTGGTTCCAATGTCATAATACTTGATGTCACAATGTCTGTATGTCACGATTAATGTCACAGATGCAACAACCAGATATAAACTTAAACTCCTAAACTCAGAACTTAACCTCTTTCTCTCTTAACTCAGAACTTAAACTCTTACAGAGCTCGTCTACAAATATATAGCATACTTGATATAAAGACTTTGATATTCTATCATTGGTTTAAACATGGAATCCAATGTAAGCGTCGCTCATTTAAGAATACAATTCCAAAAAACAAAATATAAGGATATCGTTATCATGTTAGCTAAATGACAATCCAGTATTTTTGTAGATACAAAATGTGCATAACACTTACATTTTATTTACATATGAAATGTTACCAAATTATTTTCAAATTAAACTTCATTCTGACACTAAAAAATGTTACTTAAACTATACTAATATATAAATATGTATATAATATTCTTATTAACTTACAATTATTTCATTAAAACTGAACAAACGTTACAATGTAAGGCTTCTGAGTTACCTTGAAAAAGGTCGTAATGTTACGGAAGTAAATTAACAGACCATTAGACGTTTATTGTTCACACGATTACGTTGCTGACTGTACGAAGCCGAAGCTGCAAGGTAAATAGACTTGACGAATATTAATCATACAAGCTTCTTTAGTTAACTCGCATACTAAGCCGTCATTAGTCCATGTTGGCTTATAATAATACTGTGTGTTTTAAACACGTAATGAGGGTGTATTTATAATTTTTCCAGTAGCCGGGGTCCTAGATTCAGCCGAATTTTGTTTGGGATCACTTCGTACATATTTTTTTGTTATAATCTTATATCATTATATTAAAAACAGTAGCGATATCAAGGTAGGTTATTTTTTATGGGTAATTAGCCTTATGCCTACGGGTACTATCATGTCGCAACACCACCCCTGTAATTCCCGAAGAGGTAGGCATAGGAATGCGGAACACACCCACATTTCACCAGGCACGTCTAAGTCGAAATTATTTCTCTTCTAATAATTTGTATTATATATAAATAAAAAAACATGTTCCTGGATTTAACAGTACCGACTGTTCTCAATTGCCACAGTTACACTTTCAACATGCGGCCAATATAATCTTTGAAGTATATTACAATTCGAAATAAATACAAGGATTCAGTTAGGGTACTAGCAGAGATTAAACAGTTTTTCAATATTATCACAATAAGTAAGTACTTATTGTGATAATATTGAAATTTACAAGGAGTAAGTACTCGTTGTAAATTTCAAAGAGAAAATAATATAGTAATTACCAATAATTTCACTGCAAGAAGGCTAATTGACAAAGGAAGACTAATTTAATAAAGGCAATTGAAATAACATTCAGATGTAATAAAATTCAGGAATGTTTTTACAAATAATGGAATATTTTTATTTTTTGTTACTTGCTAGCTGAATGTTATTAACATTGATTACTTTTTTATTAACAATCATGACGATTGTTAATAAAAAAGTAATCAATGTCAATTAATCTTAATTCGATAAAAATCTGTTTTGTCTTGATAAATCATCTTTATTGTTGTAATTAAATAAATATCATATGGGCATTGTAGTTAATACATATATCTAAACTTATTGACTGCCTCGTTGGTCGTGTTGGTTGCAAGTGCGACTGCCGATGGTTTCGGGTTTAATTCCCGGGTCGAACACTCCAAAAAATATCTAATTAAGATCTTCTAGTAGTGGTTCGGAGTCTGAATATATGCCCGATGCATAACAATAGGCTCACCATCTATTCCATAATGGGACATAAATAGAACTGGTGAATAGTCAGTTATTATTTTCAATTTAACACAAAGGGTGACTATAGTTTATTTAAATATATTATCAAGTACCTATGATATACTGCCTTCTTAAATCTAAAACCAACAGCTGGATACGAGTTGCGAAGAAACAATTCAACTAAAAGCAAAATGACGCTGTTAGTGTAACGACAGTTGAAATGTCTCGAGATAATGTGAACTAATGTTTTGATAGCTCCTCCTGAGCAATTATCGCTTTTATGACATTAACATAAATGTTATTTTCGCTATATCGAGTCAATTGCTTGCAAAATTACATTTATGAGATGAAAGTTTTACAAATATTGTGATAAGACTAATATTTGTTAGGAAGCTAACGAATTTAGGGAGAAAGGATCAGTAACATTATTCCACCCTAGAAAAATATTTTGTTAATTCCTGTGTTGGAATATTTCCAATAGAGTACTTAGCAAAATATCTTTCTTATTCAAAATTCAGAAATCAATCGGAAATCCTTAATTTGTTTGCGATAACTTTAAATTAAACGATAGTTTAATTGAAAATCATACATAAGCTTAAATAAGCTTATCATATGATTTTAATTAATAATTTTCAGCAGCATAAATGACAATTGGATTATCTGGAGTGCAATATAAATACACATTATTGATGCAAAAACATCGAGTGAATGTAGAATGGGGTCAGCATTAAATTGGTTCTTTTACGTAATCAAGAAAATAAGGATACAAGAATGTAACCGCTGAATTGGGATAACTTAGAGACATCGGCTGTTCCCTGAATTAATTAAGATATATTTCCAGCGAGCGTTTTGCAGCGCAAGAAAAACCGCTGTCGAGTTGTTGGCCTCAGGCCAAAGACGCATCGCCTTTGTTGTCCGGATCAAAAGCCACGCCAGTTTCAATCAGAGGAAACAGCTTATTTTCCTATGAACATTTTAAAGCTGATAATATGCTTGAGCATGTGTAAAATATGTCGAATTGATTTGGTCAGGGAATACTCTTACATACGGTATCTGAGTGATCTTGACAGGCTTGATATTCATTCCTATGATTTCAGTTCAATTGATATTTTCAACGAGATTCATGTAAGGTTTACATATCTAAATTAAGCTATTTCAATACTGTATCTTTGAAAATAGATAACAGTTATTACCGTCTACAGTCTGATAAATTTAGCACAATCTGATTATTTATTACTTTTGCATTTTAATTTCATTCAACTTATTCGTAGACTAAAAGAAACGGTTCGCATCCATAGGTACTTACTAACAGCTGTCTCGTGATACCGACAAAAGTATTAACTGTATTCTAGTAAAGAATTTTCTATTAAATTATTATTCATTTTATTAAAATAACAAGGTCTACATATATCAAAAGTAACGCAACATCACGCCTGTAACCACCGAAGAGGTAGACAGACGAGTGTAGTACCATCCCAAGTTTCGCCAGATACGTTTCCATCTTGTCATGGAATAGGCGGTGAGTCTAATGCCATACACCATGCACAGATCGAAACACCGAGCCGCTGCAAGAAAGGATAACTAGAAATTGTAGTTAAAAAACCTGGAACTGGTTAACTGGAATTGTAGCTTTGACTGCCTCGTTGGTCGTGTTGGTTGCAGATGCGACTGCCGATCGAGAGGTTCCGGGTTCGATTCCCGGGTCGA
>DWEI01004033.1:0-12113 GCA_018245875.1 Mysoria ambigua | reverse complement strand
GTCAAAAATCATTTATTTATATAGGATTTGCAATCACATATAAACGTCATTATAGATAAGTTTACTTTAGTTCGGACATTAATAAGTAATATTTTTTATATAATTTATATATTATATAACTAATATAAACATAGGTATCTATTAAACGAATCATATCAATCAACATCAATTCAGCATTCATTTTAATTGACTAATACTTTACATTTTTTAACAACTGTATGTAGAATTCGGCTGTACAAAATAAAGCACGTGGAGCCCATTACAGAACAGTGTTTATCTGACGCGCTCGCCGCTGTATTTGTGGACGGGGCCCGCGAATGTCTTCTGATTTCGGACAACGGAAAGGGAGATGGCGTTTGTGGAACCATAAGTTATGCGTTACCGCTTTAACGAAATCTTCTCTATTATTTTCGCAACGTAAACGCAACGCAACTTTATCTACACAATGGAGCGTTTGGAGTGTATCCAACTCCGAAGGGCGAAAGGTCGTTCGCAGTCAGCGCTGAAGAATTATTTGTTTGTTTAAACTTTGTTTTCTACTGTTTCATTTTGTTTCTCATACCTAGAGTATTAAAGATAACATAATTCTAATTGCGTTAAATATTGTATAGATTACATTAAACAAATGATGTATGTATGTTCAAATATTGCAAAGAGTGATTGCTAATCGAATGGTCCTGGGTTCGTTTCTCGGGTCGGCCATTGTTGAGTTTCTCCAACTTACATGTTTTATTCGTGGCTAGGAGTGTGGAAATGAGCCCGATGGATAACAATAGACTTACCACCTATTCCATAGTGTGACGTAATCGTAACAGGTGAAACATGAGGGTGTACTACCCTCCTCTGCCTAGCACATCGAGGATTACAAACATGATTCTACGCTGTACATTGTAGTTTACTGTAATATAGCACATTAAGTTCTTAAAAAAAAACACGTAATGTATTAATAATAATGGTTGTGCGACCTCAAGTTACATCTCGCTCCGCTTCGTTAATTCACCACGGATCATTGGTATAAAAAGCTCCGCTGCTTTTTGCATCGTACGCCGTGAAACGACTGCCTTTATTGCGACATGTGGAGTGACCTTTTTATTAGTACCAATTAATATTGAGCTTGCTCGGCTGAAGTACTTTTCAAATTGGCACGGGAGCGATTGTTGGCGAATGTAGATATGCCGTTCTCGTTAAATTAGTGGAGAATACGACATACTTTTTCAGAGAAAATCGTGAAGAATATTGGTGTTACGGCGAAATTTGAAAAATGATCAATGTTGTAAACGTATTGCCAATTTTTTTAAACAATTCAAAGTTTATATATTTTTAAAATATATTTACAGGCGCCATAAGATTGCTCGTGACCGTGTTCCTTAATTTTCATCGTAATTTATCTCAGGCGACCGTAGTTGAAAATATTTTGGTCCCAAATATCCTTAATGATGTTTACATTCAGAAGTATTCCATATTGCCCTATTTTTATGGTCTTCGTGCCAAAATAATTACTCAGAAAATTTGCAAGAAACTTTGTCTTTTGCAAATTACAATATTACAAAAAATGCTTATAAAATATATTTGCGCCCTGGCGGAATAGTTAGCGAAACTTGAAAAGTTTTGACTTGAAAACAATTTAAGCACCGCTGTACCTTTTATTGTAAGTACAATACAGTTTGATAAACAATACTCTTTGCACTTTGCAATGCAATTTGACTCTACATTCAAACTGCATTGTCGAATAAATACTTCTTACGATATCTCTTAACTGTGAAGACAATCATAACTCATACTGTTGTCAAAATTTGAGAAGCCGTTCCGGAGATTATGCAGAACAAAGATACAGACAGATAAAATTGTAAAAAATGTTATTTGGGTATACATACATATATATGCATTTATTTGAAAGCGGTTATTTTAATATTACAAACAGACACTTCAGCTGTAGTTATCTGTATAGCGTATGAACAGTATAAATCTATAGATGTATAGGTAAACTAAACACTATCTAATGCGCGAGAGGTTTGTGCTATATTTAGAAAACATAGTCGATGCTACTGATTACATGGTACTTTTAAGAACGCCACTTCATACTGAGCAGTGTTTTTTTATACAGTATATACGGTTTAATAAATTTTAACATATTGAAGACACGAGGGAATCGATGACCGCATACCGCGTTTAAACGAGAAGACGTCTGAACATTTTAGATCTGTTCATGGTCTACCATGAACAGATCATACCATACCATTGCGTTAATTCGAAGTCCTCTAGGACTTCGAATTAACGCAACGTTATTCATTATTATTTTGATATATTTTAGGTTTCTTATATGTTTTGCTCAATTGCTCAATTGTTAAGTAGCACCGAAGTAGTATACAAAATTATAATTAGCGTGAAGAATAAAATAAAACGATTTTTAAGTGTCACCTCAATTATCTGGGTACGCTACTTGTCATTTGATAAATTAGTTTATTAAAATTGACTGCCTCGTTGGTCGTGTTGGTTACAAGTGCGACTGCCGATCGAGAGGTCCCAGGTTCGATTCTTGTGTCGAACACTACAAAATTTTCTAATTTAGATTTTCTAGTAGTGGTTCAAAGTCTGGATATATGCACGATGCTTGGCAATAGGCTCACCAACTATTCCATCGTGGGACGTAAACGTAACTGGTGAAATGGTGACGTGGGAGTGTTCTGCATTCCTCTGCCCATCTCTTCATGGATTACAGGCGTGAAGTTACGTTACGTTAGTTTATAAAAAAAAGTTTTTTTTATTATTACACTCGCTTTCGATCAGACGTCTGCCTTAAAGTTACTGAGACATATAGCATAGATCTAGATTACTATATTCTGGACGACTGTTGTTGAAAGGAGCTTTGCGAGTCAGCTTCAGCGGAGCTGAGTCATTTTTCTCAACTTGAACTATTTGTTTTACTCTCGCTTAGTTTGTATTTCTAAATCTGCGCTAATAGGGCAAACAATTGGTATCTGTTTTGGAAAACAACTAAGGAAATTGTTTCCTCAACTAACGTTAAAATCATGAAATAATAATATATTACAATTTTTCTTAGTGATTTATTAAATCAATACCTACTGAAGGTTGAAAATCTGCTAAAAGAAAAATAAATTACAGGGTCTTGCAGGGGATTCGTGGTACCTTTAATCAGTAACAAAATACACATTTACCAGATGTGAATGTTAAAAATGACTATGTATGTAGATCTCTACTACGTTATATTCACTATTGTTTTAAATATATATGTTGAATAATTTATCAACCATATCATTATTAAAATAAATGAAAGTAGTGATATATTCACATCCAAGTATGCTGACTTTACATAATTTAATTTAACATAATTTCATCTCATTTGTCTTACGCGGTTTTGGTTATTGCTTATTCTCGTTTTCTGGTTTACTATTTCGAATTTTAGTAGCGTACCGAATAAACTAACGCAGTGCTGATATAGTAAGCTTTTTGTATTATGGTAACGTCATAAGTATTTTAAAAATGAGAGGTTTCTAGTTCCGGTCAATCTTTATGGTCGCATCATTTTTATCATTACATGTATTCATAAATTTTTATGCTGAATTAATTAGTTCTACCTCGTTGGTCGTGCCGTGTTGGTTGCAAGTGCGACAGCCCATCAGAAGATCCCGGGTTTGATTACCGGGTCGAACACTACAATTTTTTTCTAATTAATATCTTCTACTTCAGGTTCGGAGTCTGGATATGTGCCCAATGCATGGCAATAGGCTCACCACCTATTCCATAGTGGGACGTAAGCGTAACTGGTGAAAGTGTTCAGCATTCTTCTGCTTAGCTCTTCGGGGATTATAGGCATGAAGTTACGTTTTTTTAAATAATTCTATTATTATTAACTATGTTTTTTGTTGAGGCTGCTTAGTGGATCGAGTGGATCTAAAACGCGACTGCTGATCAAAGGGTTTTCGGTTCGACTATTGGGTCGGGTACTGTTGAATTTTTATAATACATAAAGAACTTCTAATGTAAATATCTGGTAGTAACATCAAGTTGATGAAATGTGGAGGTGTAATACACTCCTCTGTCTACCTCTACGAAGATTACAGGCGCGATGTTATGTTATTTTTTGTAATTGTCTAACGAAATCCAAATATGGGATGCTATACTAAAGTTAAATGAGTTTATTCTTTTCCAAGCACGAACAAGTCGCAGCAAATGCGCTTTTACAGTTTCAAACAATGGAGTACGGATTTATTCTGAGATGAGCTCACGATCCAGATAAACACTCCGCCGGGTTTCTTGTGCTTCAGTATTAAGTCCTCAACAAAATTGTCTTCGATTGGCTTAATTTATTTGAGCTCATCTTATACCAAGACAATATTTTACCATAAAACATTGCTTTAACGAATGGAGAACACTAAGAGATTATTTAGATTGATGCTATACGGTACCCAACTTACATGCCCAGCTAGGGGATTCTTTGCATAATCCCTCAGGGGCTGCAATAGGGTGCTGATGATGGTAACACTTTGGTAAAGTCACTCGTCTATGGCGTACTGGCTTTGTCTGAAGGTGAGCAAGGTATTTGTTTCTGGGAACTCATACTGCGACCGGTCGCAAATATCATTCGAAATGAACTATAATCGCGCGCGGACCGTGTGCGATTAAATTGAAAATGATTCAATTAATTGATATTTATCTTCACATGGTGCGTCTCACAATGGAAAACGTTTCAGATTTGGACAATAGTAGACTGAAATTCTAGGATTCATAATATTGGCTGAAATTGAAAGTCATATAAGTTTATAAGATATATTAGTAGGTATATAAGATGAATGGCTCAGTCATATCTCGTATTTACCGTAACTAGTGGAACGTGGGAATGTTCTACGTGTATATGGGAATTAATTAATTTTATGATATTTAATCTAAATTACCACCTTCATGAAAGATTTGATAATCTTCAGTCGATAACACTTTATTATAATAATTCAGTCTGTGAAAACGACTTTCTTGTTATCGAGTATCTTGTACATATCAATATGTATTGTAAACTTTTGACACTTTTAACTTAAATGTAAGATTCGGAATCATTAATGAGGCTTAGCACGCGTTTATGAATTGTCATTGAGTTGTAATGTCCCCAGTAAGCTACATTTTCAACAAGAAAAGTAAGATTGTGGAACTGTAACCTGTGTTGCGTTATGATTATCTGTATCTACTTCATTCATGTTCGTTTAAATTTACTTACCGTGAAGTATTGAGGATCAAGTTGCTTCCAGACATTTCCAAATTTATTAATTCGTTGCTACGTAAGAATTAAAAAATATACTTTTAATGATTACTCGTGACGAATAGGATCCGATTGTATTTTATATTAAATACATTTTATAGGCATTTCCGTTTTATTTAAAACACGAGACCTAACTAAAACCCGAGATGGTGTAATTAAAAATTGTTACTTCTATTTTATAAACTATACATATGTATACAACAAGTCTGTCTTACGCTGCGTAATATTTATTTCATTCATATGATAGATCATTTATTGTAATTCAACTATAAATACATAATATTGGAGAATCAGCCAAATAACATTCGACTTATGTTTTCGCTATGTCTATTCACGATACTCGGATTTTTACAGTATTTTACGTAATCGTATAATATTTCTGATTTTAATGCAAAGAAGCCGTGTAATATCATGCGAAAACTTTTAAATATTATAATTCTGTGTGAAATATATAAAAACTAGGTAATATTAGAGCATTAAACGAGGAAAAGTGTGATATTAATGTGTTCGGAGCACAGCCACCCTTAATACTTTTGTACACATTCTTCGCGTCAGAACTATTGTACTGGGATTTTATTAATCGAAAAGAAATTATCAGCTTGCGTGCTCATCATTCGCTTTGTTTTCCGGTACTGTGTGTATTAGTCATAATGATCTAGGAATAGTTTCTACTATATAGGCATATTTATTTTCCTCACTATCAACAAAAGAAAATAGTGAAAAATTTAGAAAGTTCTGTAGTGTTCCACCCGGGAATCGAACCCGGGACGTTTCGATCGGCAGTCGCACTTGCAACCAACACGACCAACGAGGCAGAAATACGAGATACGTAACTTTCTGTTATGAATACATGGTGTCTCTTCAGAGTATTTTACTTGGTACTTTTGTACCTACATAATATAAGCTACCATTAATGGTGATGAGCAACGGGAGGAAATGTAGCGAAGCGAACAGTGTATTTTGTCGTATAGGCGTTTGTTTGGGTTGGGATGAACGAAAAGTAGGATAAAACGTTAACTGCGAGCGAGGCAAAATGAGACTGGTGTAGTTGAAGCTAAGCCGCGATCAATCTTTACGTGCAGCTCAGTCGCGTCGGAATTAATTTACCGGGATTTAATTAATCGCAACGAAATTGCCCGCTTGCGTGCAAGTTTTACTGCACACTGGAGTAAGGAAAATAGGCACTTTGTTTTTAGTTCGCTTAATAATGTGATCCGGATTGGTTGGTGCCGTTTCCACCTTAGCTACTTCAGCGGTATAAAATGTGCGGTAAAATGCAGAATTCATTCGGTAACACGGGTTCGGATGATATTTTCGGTTGATATAAACCATAGTTTTGTTTCAAAACTAGCTCTTACCAATGGATGGTTCCAACTACTTACTTATGATTTTGTGACGTTTAGAAATTTAAGTTACTAATGTAACAGTATCGAATATACATAAGATGTATGTAATACTGGTATTGTCTTGTCCGTATTTTATTATTATTAAGGACACATCACGTCTGTAATACACGAACAAGTGGGCAGAGTAGTGCAGTACGTTTCCACGTCTCACCAGTTACGTTCACGTCCTGCTGTAGAATACGAGGCGAGTTTTTTGTAGTATACTGGACACAAATCCAGTCCGTATAACCCATTTATACAAAGTTTTACTGAAAATTCTAGGTTGACCGTATCGATTTGTACCCGAGATTTGAACTCAGTTCTCGCGCTACCAACCACCAGAGCAAACAGGCAATTTTTACTATTAATTAGTTTTTTTCTAGGTTTTTTAAAAAAAGATGTTGGAAAAAACACATTGCCAAAAGGCAATACCGAAGGAAACGCTATTACAAACGGATATTTCCGACTATTTTTTTCCTGTACCGTTTATGTAACATGTGCTTGATAAAACACGGGAAATAGTTTTTGAAATCTGAAATTGTCGCCATTAGGGGCACCGAGACTCCCATTACACACGTGTACGCCTTGGCGCCAAACACGCCAATCATTTGTAATTCCTCACCCCACCTGCCACGAAATTGGTGATCAAATTCACGATCAAATTTTTCCGCGCGCTTTCTTTGAACCGCAATTTCCCCGCAAAGTGGCTCCGGGAAAAATTGCTTTTGTTTTCCCATTCTCGATTAAACTTGAAAGTGTTCGGTAAGCAAAGAAAGTGGCAAGTTTTATTGCATGTGCCGCGATATAATTAAAGTGCGACTGAGCCTCACTTAGGTAACAGGCACGACAGATACATAAGCTAATATTGAGCACAAGTTGCAATTTGCCGATATTTACATTATAAAATGGCTGTTTTGTTATTTCTGCCTGCCTCTTCTGGGATATCAGGCGTAATGTTATGTATTATATAATATACTTGTATTCCATTATTTTTAGTTTTATTTGCAACTCATTATAAATTGATACCTATGAATTGTTATCGAATACATATTTCCAATCTTTGGAAATAACGTAACTTAACCTTCACTATATCTTTGGTCTGGTCGTTGCGAACGCAAATGATCATGAGATCCTGAGATCTATTCCCGCGTCTAGTATTATTGTATTTTTCTAAAAGGAAATGCCTAGTAGTAGATCTGTGTAATAGGTTTACCCTTTATTTCTTAGGGGTAAAAAGTTTTATTTTTTATAATAAGGAAGTAGAGGACGAGCATGCAGACCAACTGATGGTAGCAGCGCTTAACACTGCTGTTATAAAGCCGAAATAGATGTGGCGGTGGTGCTGCCGGAGTCGAACCACAGAACGTTCTACCACCAATTATACCACGTGGGAGTATTATACTCTCTGCCTATCCATTAGGGGAAATTAGGGTGTGATGTTATGTTAACGTAAGCTACAAACCGCTGTTGGTCGCTGCCGCGTCAGCACTTCGAGCGACGCGAGATAATAATTTAATTACCGTACAATAACTGCGGAAACCCTCAAACAACACATCGCGAATGCTGGCGTCGGTGGGAACGGGAAATTAAGTGAGGGAATTAATTAAATTTCCAGAATAGGACGAAAATGACTACTCATAAAGAGACGTAGAAAGTTGAATGGAACTAACCATACGTAATGTTCCTTTTGGTTTATAAAAATGATTGGTCATACTAATGTAAAACGTGGCATTAGTTCAAATTGAGTATTGATGTTCTCGGTTTGATCTACAGCTCTAGCAAATAATTATCGTGTTTTTTTAATTAAAATATTCAGTAGTAGCTCATATCTATGTCATAGGCTCACCGTCTATTCCTAAACACGTACACCTGACATGAAAAATGGTGTGGGATTCTACACACCTCTGTCTCACCATTTGGAGAACTTCAACCGTGATATTATGTTAATTTGAAAGTTTTTAGTAATATTTATTTTTATATTTTGCACCTACCAACGAAGTGTGCCGGAGTTCTAACTATTATTTAACCCCCTATGAGTGTCTTTTGGCTGAAGATTTCAATATATATTTAGGCCTGTTTTGATTGGCACAGGGGTTTTACTAATGTCAACTGCGACTCACGTTAAACAAGATACGGTTAAAATTAAACAAAATACTTTCAAAATTTTTATATACCGGTTCAGAGGTTTTATTTGACAATCAATGATTAAGCAATTAAGCGTCGACACTGCATTGATTAAACTAAATTGAATATTAGTTAAGATAACGAAACATTTATCATAATATGTTTTCGAGGGCGTGATTGCATTGAAGGATAGACGGTTTATCATAAATATTGTGTTATTCATAAAATACTATTCAATATTTAGGCGTATGAGAATATTTGTTAATAAATATGTAAAAGAAAAGTAATTTCTTTCTTACGTCATATGTGAACTTCGAAGAGGTCGCGACTTCAGGGTGACATTGTATTTATTTGACATTACATTTATTATAATATTCATAGACGTTTGTTAATACAAAGTTTGCCAAAACGCATTTGATCATCATGGTAACGTTTGGGCGTAACAATCGCATGTTGAAAGAAAATCCAGGTATACTTAACAGAGGAGCGATGTAATATGTGACGATAATAATGATAAAATACACGCCATACAACCCATTTATATCGCCTGGTCGGTGGTGCAGTGGTTAGTGAACCTGACTGCTGCGCTGGGGGTCGTGGGTTCGATTCGACTCAGCTATTTTAATACATAAATATTTATCTGGTAAGTATATGTATTTGTTGTGTTTAAGTGTAAAAAAATAATATCAATTTAAATTAATAAATTTTTATATGTAGGTACTCGTAAATTTGTAGTTTAAAATCGTTTGGTTGCCATACCACAAGCTCTCTTGACGATTTGTTTGGGATCAGATGGACCTGTATATATCGGTAGCCCCTTGCTTGAACGATGAAGCGTGTGGGCCTTACGCTTCAAGCACTCATTAATTGATGATCATGACGGATTATTAGTAAATACAAAAGTTTGTTTAAGCTTACGAGCAAATTTCGGGCGTGCTCGTTAATGTTTTTGATAAATATATTTAATATGCCACGCTCCACTAATGGCTTACTAGCCATTTTTCTCGTGGGAAAGGCCTGAATATATGTGTTTTCGACTGGTAATGAATTTAAGATGGCGAGCACGTTCATTGTGTTGGCGTGTTTGTTATCAACTTCATATTTTGGGGATTACTTTTTTCTACAATTTATAACACTAAAATATTTAACTAAAGTATATACTTGTATCTCTAATACATATTATACACTTTACAATATAATTATAAAACTGATCGACATCTTTGACTACGATATGTGGCATACTAAAACTCAGTAGGCAGTTGAAACTCTGCTCTTGAGTATTATTTGTTTAAAACGCAATTTTCCTAGTACATAGCGGTTGAAAAGTATTATAATGCATTAGTGCAAACGAATAAATAAATAAAATAAAAATACATAGGTACATACCGTATGTACTCAATCATACAGTAGAAGAAAAGAAAATTATTAATCAAGCGATTCCATTATGATTAATTGCAATTCCATAAAATCGAATGTCACCCGTTTTGCAAAGCGCTTACGACCTTCCTCGATTTATTCTTTGCATGATCTCGCTATTTGCAAATGAGTACTTTCACCTCATCAACATTTCGCCGATATATACGCGGGGGATGATCAAAAGAGTTCAGTGTAGTACAGCCCCATATATCCCTTCATACGACGACGCTTATATGTATAATATTACATTCATCCATTCAGTATATTTTTATATTTGATTTTCTCACAGTATGTATACCGAATTAATAATAGAACCTCTTGTGCCCTCCTGCAGCTGGTGCGCACGGACCATATAACCGGAACAAAACTCGTCAGCGCCCGTGCAACTAAGTTCTCCTCGACGAACTTTGTCGAGGGAACTCTTTGAAACACGTCGCAGTACACTTCTTGGAATTGTTCTGCTAAAAACGGAATATACAATTTATAAGTTTTCAATCAGTATTCTTGTGTTTAAAGATTTTGTTTTGTATTCTTTAAGCGATACGTTTAAAACACTATCGAAGATTAATATATCATATTATTGATATTATTTAAATTCAACATAATATATTGTTAAGTAGGTATACATAAGTTATAATCGAATACAAAACTTTTTTTAATTGTGTTTATTATAATTAATATTCTGTTTTTATTTACATTCCATCAGATTATATGCTCTATTAGTAATTATTAAAGATCAAATATTGTAAAAATGTTAAATAATTTTGTATCTAATTTTCTATCAATACAAGGAGACAGTGTCAATAATGTTAAGAATAAATTGGTCTTTATTTGATTCTGATCACTCTTGATAATGGGCTGGGAATTTTATTGTTTTTATATTACGAAATATTAGCTTTATAGACAAGTATCCTTATAGGAAATTTAACATTTAAATTCAAAAAGAATCTGTGTATAGATTCATATATTATCTCTGTGTATATATAAGTTAATGAACATAAATGCAATTTTACGTCTGTAATCCACGAAGAGGTAGGCAGAGGAATGCAGAACACTCCCACATTTCACCAGTTACGTTTACGTCCCACTATGGAATACGTGATAATTGTATTACCGTACACGGGGTAAATGTCCTATCTCCGAACCACTATTAGAAAATCTAAATTAGAAAAATTTAATAGTGCCCGACTCGGGAATCGAACTCGGCACCTCCCGATTACAGGCGGCTTTCTTACATTTATTACCTTGAGTAAACAGTCGATATAAAACAGTCATCTCAATATTCGCTCTAGAATAATTCACAATCACCGACTATAATTGACGCGCGTTGTAACGCGTAATGCATATTTCATGTATACGCGATGTTCGAGCCGCGTGTAATGTACACACGACACATGCGTCGGTGTTAACAAACGTTCTTCGCGGGTCTCTCTATAAATTACAATGTGTAATTATATCGTGAAAACTTTATTACTAAAATATTAAAGTATACGATTGAGCAATCGATATCAAACGATTCGATACTTTTGGTGTCGCGTTATTCAACTGGTCTGGTGGTCAAATGGTGACTAAGTGCCTGTTGTATGGGAGACAGGGGGTTTGATCCCTCTCTAGGGTATAATATATACATATATGTATAGAATTACTACGGATATACTGTGTACAAGGGCAACTTGGGGTGGTACGTATTTGTACTCAGATATGTTATTCATTATCGTCACTTTAGATCATGCACATAAGTTTATGCGCCTTAAAGAACTTATTTACGTAACTTACGTAAGTTCACACCTGTAATCCCCGAAGGGGTAGGCAGAGGAATGCAGAACATTCCCACGATTCACTAGTTACGTTTACGTTCCACTATGTAATAGGTGGTGAGCCTATTGCCATGCATTGGGCACATATCCAGACTCCGAACC
>DWEI01004032.1:0-12115 GCA_018245875.1 Mysoria ambigua | reverse complement strand
CCGCATTCCTCTGCCTACCTCTTCGGGCGTTACAGGCGTGAAGTTACGTACATTTTTGTATTGTTTACCTCGTAACTGTACGTTCTAGGGAGGCCTTGTCAGACAAAATTGTCCACCGGTGGGCCTCCTGGAAGATATTTCGATATGGAATGAGTTGAACAATTTACAACTGTTATTGTCCATTTCTCTTGTTAATGTGTGTGTGTACACAAGCAAACAACGAGGCAATAAGTACCACTAGGCATCGGACATTTAGATTCCAGGTATCCAACGTTTTACGCAGATTGCCATACAGTTGGGCACATATTGTAATTATTAGGACTTTTAAATAAAATGTATGACGACGCAGTAGGCACTGGCAAAAGCAAATTCTATTTGAGCGAATCGGACGCTTTACCGAGAACTCAGTACGCGTAGTTCTTGATTGTCTGGAATTTCAAATGAATAGGAAAGACGCAGTGGGTATTACGTAGATGCTGGAAATGAAATTTAATTTCACTGAATCCAACGTTTTATCGTTTATGATAACGATGACCGGTGTGAGTGATAATTATTTATTATTGAATGCTAATAATAGTTCGCGAACGAATATCAACAACAGCAGTATTCCGGTTTAGTTGAAATAAAAATAAATACATATCTTGAGACGGAGCGTTATGTTATTTTTTATCTCCATATTTTTGAATAGAGTCATTTTAAGAGCATGTGTTAGAATTTCACGAAGCCATGTCCCGAAACTAGAATATCCTGTATCTTCGGAGCGAGTTCCTTTTGTGTTTAATAACAATGAGTTTTATTCTAATTCTGAATACTTGTGTGAATTTCCTCAGCTTACGCTACATAGTCATTTATGTTAATATTGCGGAACGTATATTTTGTAAAATTATTCCATATCAAAACGTAGTACTGCTAGTGTTTATGCAGGTACAAACGACTTGAACGACGACGACGTTGAATATTCGATCGTTGGAATTTCCATGTCGGGTACTTCGTCAGATTATAAATAGAAACACAGTAAACACAGATAAGTGATGGTGTGTTATTTTTGTGTAGCTGAAATTAACATGACATCGCGCCTGTATTTCCTTGAAGGGGTAGGCAGCCAAGTGTAATTATAGAAGAGGGTAGGAACAGGAATTATCTGGCTATAAATTTAGATTTTTTTTATTGGTCTCTATGAGAGGTGGCTTAATTTTTAATTAGTTCACGTTTTACGTGAACATCTATTTCCGAGCAGCGGTTGTCGTCGTCAAGGTTGGCGCGCTAGATACGTTTCATCAGAGTAAGCGGCGCGGCGGCGCGGTAGGCGCAGGGACCTTGTGGCGGGCCGCGGGCTCCGGCGCTCCGTTCCACTTCTGCCGGAGCTCTCTCTTGTTATGCAAACCTGTCGTTATGCATATTATGTGTTGCCTCCACAGAGCCGCGCTCCAACAACAACACTTTCTATAATGATAATTTCTGGCTTCGCGTACGCGTCACGCCACCCCGTCTACATTATTGAACGGAAATCGCACCCGTCTAAAGTTGTTCGCATGTATTATTTATTTATTTATTTATTTATTTATTTATTGGTTGTTGACAAAATATATTGGCGGGATCGAGTAAATTTTGCATCCAAAGTTTGGTATACATAATTCTAACGTCATCAGTCGGGGTTCTAACTGTTCAAATACACATTGTACAGCTTTCACATCACGGCATTGTGGTCGCCTTGCATTGACTCATAACTTATCACGGTATCGGTGTTATCACTGTGACGTAACAGCGCACATCGCTCTTACAATGGTGTTGTGTTTGTTGCAGGGCCCCCTGCGATCCTGACACAGAAAGAAGTAGCAGCTGGACGGCGTGGAAGCCGCGTACGTGTATAGAAGCCGAAGATTAATCACGTCTGAATTGTAACGTTAACGTGCGCGTTGCGACCTACGAGTGCAATATACATACTGTTAGTGCAATCAATCGCATTGTTGACTACGAACACGGGACTCGTTGTGTTTGTTTTGTTCGTTTTTTTTTTGCTCTATTAATTGAATATTGTTAAAAGTGAACTGATCAATTTTATTTGTGGAACAATGGAGCGCGAATCGAATCCCATGGAGGCGTTGTGCCGTTCCGGCTGCGGATTCTACGGGAACCCGTCCACGGACGGGCTTTGCTCAGTTTGTTTTAAGGTGAGTACTTCTCGTTTACATTTTCTTTATATAAATGTGTATATTATAGGTTGCTTGCAGACTCGCCGATGTATACTTGCTTTAATTTTCAAATGGTCGTGAGAAATTCTAATGTCCATAACACATCAGTTTGCATGTTGGGCGTGTTAAAATTCGTTGTTATTTTTCAACGAAAGTCTTATTTTTAACTTATTATTTCGACCATTTTGAACTGAGTCGGCGTGTTGGAGGGCTCTCCAGGCTCCCAAGCAAACGGGCCCCCTGACCAGGAGATCAATGGTGAGCATATTAGATGCGAATGAAATGAAACAATTACACGATATCGTCATGTTCCTTATCGCCATGTGCGAACCTTGGAAACTATCCGTACATACAATACGCGGAAGGCGCCTGCCGTATACCGACGTAGTTGGCTATATCCTGTGTTACGATGATCAATGTCTCGGTAAGTATGGTCATTTTCATCGCCACTCCTGTCATCATTAACTATGTACGTTGGAGACAATTCGCATCGTTCCTTGTTTGCTTTGCCCTTGCGTCGCGTTCACGATCTCGTAAGCTGAACACGATACATATTTGTGAATGTACATGTTTTGTTTTCACCACGTGTTCCTAATATTGTACGTTTCTCCGGTGCTCGAATAATATTCTCTTGGCAGTCTCGTTCGTTCAATTGTAATTAACGTTATCGAGAGTAACTAACTGTTCTATAATCTCGACCGCGATTGCGACCATATACATTTTGGCCCGTTTTTTTTTTTCAAATTAACCGTACCGTATGTATTTTCGCTCTCGTCGCTTATTCGCAGTGTAAGTATTTTAATGTTTTGTTTTTTGAGGTTAACAACCCGCCAGCTCGTACGTAGCTGCGTCCTCCTTGGCACCGACCACCGATCGGTGCGAGGCTAGGCGAGCGGCTCGCGTGGATTTTTATTAAATCATGCCTTTTCTAGTCCGCGGAAGGAAGTAGTGGGAATTGATTCCATGTTGGGCGTCTATTATTTATTGTTATACATGGACGTAATTTTAAACAGATTTATTTAGTCAACGTTTCTATATATGCATATATATGACGATTTACTATATTTTTAGACTTGTCATGTCGATAATTTTTTATGATTATCTGTTATCATTAAAACAGTAATTGGAAACGAAACAAAATCAGCATTTCTTGCTCCGCTGCCAACGAGTCTCTTGGCCTCAGGGCGTAGAAGTCTCTCTTTTCGGGGTGTGTTGTGACATAAGTTGTCCTTGTCCTGCGAAGATTAGATAAGGTCCATTGCCCACGCCATCGACGATTGTAGATCGTTTATCTATTTTATATGATTTTGATTTATCATAAAGAAAGTGAAATGAAAGTCTTGTTATATATTAAACAATTGACAGAAGAGAGAAGCGATAAGAAAATATTTTGCGAACCTAAATGTTGAGTCATTTATAGGTGGAAGGGAGAGTGTACGGAAAGGTTCAGGGCAGCGGAAGTATCAAAGATATCGGCAACCAGACCGCAGTACACTGTTATGTTGCGATTTATGTCGGTCAGCCAGTCAAAGCATTGAGGATTTGTCGTTGGGAGGGGCTAAACCGGGACATATATATTTAAGTCATATGACATTATAGATGATTTTTTGTGTGAAAAGACGGGCAAATGAGCAGGCAGAAGTTACAAGTGGCTTCTGTAACAAATACACTTTTTCAACCAACCACGAATAGAACTGTAGGATTACAACTTACCCTAGCCGGTGTACTGGTTCCCATCTCCATAGTATTAAGAACAATTTTAGTTTCAATACAAGTTTGTATATATGTTTGAGTGTATATAATGGATATTAAAAAAAACAACCAGTGACTATGTTATTTATCATCTTGCATATCAAGGCGACAGTGATAAGTCACACAAATATAAACATATGATATAGAATTATGGTCTGGTACATCGCTTGTTATTTGTTTCACGTAAATACATTTAAAAAGGAAAAATATATTCATTATTATTTCCCCACATTTCGCTTTCGAACAACAGGTAAAAATATATTTTTTTTTCATGCAAATTTTCATGCACAGTTACGTTTACCATTCGGGTTAGGATTTGCTCAATTCTAAAATTAATTTTGTCCTTATAGTCTTTTATAATAAAGTACTTTTAAAATAAAGTATTTAGTAAATTTTCATTGTTTTGTACTCAGTTACCTATGTGTTGTTTACTTTAGTATTCCAAATTGTGAATTAAGGTTGTTTCGTCGCTGTATTTCGCTGTATTTCGCTGTATCAAATATTAGCTTGTATACTTCTCTCTCATAGGTTATAACTGTGGTCGGTCATTATATTGATTTAGGTCTTCATGTAAAGTTCATAGACCCTTTTTTTTC
This sequence comes from Mysoria ambigua, assembly GCA_018245875.1. Lineage (NCBI taxonomy): Eukaryota > Metazoa > Arthropoda > Insecta > Lepidoptera > Hesperiidae > Mysoria > Mysoria ambigua. Next base: position 7,575 of record DWEI01004032.1, on the reverse strand, counting down.
ATTACATTTTGATTGACCTGAATAATCGGTTAAGTTGAATGAATGGTAATTTAAGAAAAGTAGTTGGAAAGGGTTCAAAAAGTTACAGGCTTAATTAAGTTAATGAAAGACAATAGACATTATAAAAATAGACAGAAAGTACTCAAGAATTATTGATTTAATGCAGTATGAAGTGTTCTATTATAATTTATATTAAGTACGCTGAACCTTCGGCCTTTTAATTAAATCTTTTTTTTTAAATAAGCGTAATTTCGAATGAAATTCGACACAGACAAGTTCCACACTTTTGCAGGTAGAAGCCAATTATAAATACGAGTGAGAAGTTAAATTTCTCTTTCAAGATAACCTAATATAATGAACACATTCTGTCACAATAAAAACTTGAAATAATAATTTTAACATTCACAATTATTTCGTCCAAGTAATATACGTTCGTTAAAACATTTGTTGACGGCTAACGATTTGAGGTTGCTTGTGTTTTTGTTGTGCATTACAATTCAATATGTTTAATATTCAGGCAATAAAACGTTTAAATAAAACCTTTAATAAATAAAACCTTTGACAAATTTGCGGCAATCTCCTAATAATTTTAATTCTTCATCATGTTGTCGCTCATCGTTTTAGCCATTTAATCTAAAGACATGGACGTTACTTGTAGAGAAGGATGCCAGTATTTGTAATCATACTCTCTTGGAGTTTGGAATTGATATTATAAGGCTATCATTACTGTTAAACTGATAGAAAATATAAATGAAACGATTGGAATGTTACCTGACCTTACGCCCTGCACATTTCTAAACTCCGAACCACTAATAGAGAAAATTAAATTTGGAAAATACAGTGATGCCTAAGCCGGGATTTGAACCTGGGACCTTTTGATCGGTAGTCGTACTTGCAACCAACACGGCCAATGAGGCAGTCACTAGAGGCTGTTTTCTCGTTCAATTTATTAGCGACCATCATGTAAGGCCGCGGCGGCGCGTCGCCAGCGCTGGCGCTCACGTTGTCACCGCGCTGACGTCTGACGTCGCGCTCGTCGATGGTTGTGTTAGAGACGACGGCCTCGCGTCGCACGTACAGCCGCCAGACGATGGGCGCGCTTGACAGTTTGACAATCGTGTCATTAATAATAACGTAATCTTATATACACCTGTGACTTGTCAATTTGCAATATGCTGATTTGTGATGATAGCGTCATATGATTACGATACTTTAAATGTTTCTAGTTCACTGCGTCATTGGTCGTGCGGTTGCAAGCGTGATTATCGGTCGAGAGCTGTTGGGTTCGATGCCTGTGTCGTGCAGTTATATTTGGTTCTTCTAATTCGAAATTCCGAGTAGCTCGGTGTCTGGATTCGTGCCTGGTGTATGGCAATAGGCTTATCATTTCTTACATGGGATATACACACGTATAATTAGTGAACAGTGGGAGTACTCCTCCGGGAAACATCTTTGCAGCCGTGACCTTCAGTTCTGGTATTTACAGTGTTGTATATGTTGATTGTTTAAGTGGAATAAAAATATCTAGTTATATTATTTCGCAAGTCAAAAATGGAAATATTTTTATGTACATAGAGAATTAACTGTAGTTGCCTCGACGAAGAACGTAAGATTCCCATTAACCTACAGCCTATCTGTTAGAGACGGAAAATAAAGGTCGAATTATCATTTCTTGTCATATCACACCTACACACACACACACACAGAAAAATTTATGAAGTCGATAAAATATTTATCATTGCGTCGTCATCTTATATATTTATTGATATAGTTTATACATTTGCACCAGTCACTGACACTGTCGCGTGAGTAACCTTTTTGCGTATTAAAATTATAAGCGATTGAAATTTTGGGAATATTTTTCTTATTTATAGCTGTTTTTGTTTTGCTACGCGCAGACGACATTAAAGGATTTCCTAAAAGGATCTTCTTAAATTTTCTTGTCGTTATATACATAGATTTTTGTAAATGTAAGACAATATTGAATATTATACAAAGTTTCTTCACTAAAACGTCATTACTACCTGCTTCTGTTAAAAGTAGTCGTAGAGATCTGTAGTTAATGCGTTAAGTATACATGTATAATTCTATAGTAGTTTTTATAATGTGGTTTAGATGATAATTTAATAAAAAAATCTAAAACTTTTATGCTTTTAGAAGTTTATTAGTGTGTGTTTGAGTTCATTTATCGTGTGAACATAAATCTCAAGATGTTTCATTAATTGTAAAGTGTCATACGAGCAGGCAGTCCGATCCACACGGACGGCCGAAGGCTGCGCTGCACTCTGATAGATTCAAAACACGCTGTGTGCGACAAACGCGCGAGTAGAGCAGTTGCTTGCGTTCGCCTGAACTATTGTTAGCTCACGGAGAAATTGCTAATGATCACCATTTACTACTATAATCGTAACGTTGTCTCAATAGTGACGGTATGAATGAATCTTTATTGGTATTCTAAAGTTTATAGGCGACTGTGATTCCTTGTTGAGAGAATTGTCAGTAACCTCCTTGACGTAATGAATGAATAATGGTACTTTTATACCCTTGAAATATTATTACTATATCATAATCCCATAAACATATTCGCATATAGGTCCTAGTTTCGGAGGCTTCTAACTGTGCCATCAGTCAGTATCTATTTGGTCAGTTTAGTTTAATCTAGTGGACACTGTATATGTAGATCGAAGGTGGCCTGCACATTTTGTCACCTCCATGTGAGTCGCACGCCTGTTTGCCGTGACGCGAGCGCGACCACGGTGTCTCCGTATCCGTGCTAGTGACAATGAAACGTGTTCGCGTGTTTCAGGAGGCGCTAAAAAAGAAGCAGCAGCCGCCCGCGTCGACGCCGTCGCCGGTGGCGGCGCCGTTCGTGCCGGCGGCGCCTGCGCCCGCGCCCACGCCGCTGGCCGCCGCCGCGCCCACCGTGCCCAGCCTGCCCGCGCCGCCGCAGACCCACACAGACGTGAGGCCGCAATTCTCTTGTTTACTATCATTGTTAACACATGCGATAGATTTTTTATAACAAACTTTTCTGTTTTCAATATGTAATCACTTTTAATATTGTAGTGTTATATTAATAGGCTCTAGGGGTGGGTGCACAGGTCTCATTCCTGCAGAACTCACATTTAAAAAGTGTACTACTGTCCACATGTGAACCCAGTTTAATATCGGACGGTTTAGATACTTTGTAAATATAATGTGTCGAAGGTTCGTATCTACTTACATGCGAAACAACAGTGCACGCGTCTATGTTCCGGTCTGTAGGGTGTCCACGCGTATGTAACGGACAGATGGTCGGTCGGTCGGCTATATGTTCTCAGAAACCATAAATGCGTTGCTCGCATGTAATCTTGATACGGTGGTGTCACATACTGCAGTCGTTATTCGAGATCTCGTCGTTTCAATGTCCGTTTGCCCATTTTTTTTATTATCCCAGAGAACAGTTTCCTTTGAACAACAGGTGAGGCGGTTTGTAGTTGAACTGTTGGACTGTACAAGTAACTCGCCTGCATGTTCTTTAATAAAACGTACCAACCCAGTCAAGAGAGTATGTACTGATAAGATATGTATCGTGCTCTGTTAATCTCACAAATGCATTCTATGCGAACTCGACGTCTACGCCGAGGCCAAGGGTGGCATGCAGTATATATAATGGTTGAGGGAGTTAGGTTGGCTTACATCTCATTGGCTGTCCGTTACATCGTGCGCCGCGCGCTCGTGGCACCGTCGTCGTGGTGGAGTGGCCTGTGACGTAACCGACGGCCGTATCGACGCCTCGCAAACGACGCGGAGGTTCGCCACTTTGACCTTCGTACCGGTTCCGAACGGCTATTCATATGTGTTCACACTCATGTGTATTGTTGCAATGGGCGTCCTTACTAAATGTACCTGATTAATACTTTAATATGAACCTCCGAACGGAGTCGGTGGGTAGTTTGTTAAGGATATAAAAGTAATGCATCTTTGTTATTTTGCATTCAAGTATATTATGTTGTATATGATTTTTTACGATAGTGTAATTAAATATGCAAATGTTTTTTTTTTACGATAAGTAACGAACCTTTTTACTTTATACCTACAGTTTTGCCAACGCGATAAAAGTTATATTCGCAAAGTTTTGAAACATTCACTCTCCGTTTGGTGACGAGATTATATTTAGGGATAATTAGCAAAGCGTGTAATTACACGATGAAAAAAATAATTGCCATTCGCTCGATGTTCGATGGTTCACGTGCGCCGAGCGCCGACTTGCAGCGGCACGGTCTTGCGGGACGGCGATGAGAGAATCGTGCATACTAAACACGTTGCAAGTGGCATAATAACGGATAACTTGTCGAGGCGATACTGGCCACCCATTGACTACAAACACCGGGGATTGTATTACCATCTACGTATAATTCCTATTCAGCGATTTTTGTGTACTGGGTGTGATAGCGGTGGCGATGTGCGTGTTGGTTCGCGTGTAATGTTGGCCGCCAGTGCAACACCGGTTATGGTACTGTGGCGAGTCACCGCCGCGAGGCATGCGCGTGCGCTAACGGGACGCGTGTGCCCCGGCTGCGCTCATTGCGCTCACTGCGCCACTGTAATATGTCACTTAAAGCGTTTTATTCAATGTGGTAATAAACTCCAGCCACATTAAATATTACTGTGTAGACATTGCATGCAACGCTGTGTAGGTTTGTAATATCATCCTACCTACAACACGGGTGCTATTTGACTGTGTCGCTGCAGTGTTGTGATTTTATCATTGTTGTCGTCAGGGAATATTGGCGTATCGGTATATTTATGTCTATAATTAGGATTCCTACATTTTTAGTAAAATGAGTACAACAGGGGTTCTTAGTAATTTCCATCGCACACGTGTAATATATATCATTCATTGTGCCACCTATGTGTATGTTTAATATTGTACGTGCTCAAGTTTTATTTTTGTAATAAAATATTTTAATTGGAATTTATGTATAAAGCAAAATATCACCACATATTTTTTTACATGAAACTTTATTTACTATTGCTCAATTTGTAGAGATTGTTTATTTTCGAACTCTATTGTAACTGACAATCAATTCAAGTCTTCAATTGTTTGTCAGGAACATAAATTATAAATGTTACTCGATTAATTAATGTCTTAAAATTTTCTATTTCAATAATGGTGGTGTTCTAGATATCTCCGTCGCAGGTAAGACCCTTGGCTCTCACTCTACCTGTCAGTGCTAAGTCGTGGGGCCGTTCATAAATTACATCACGCTAATCGATGGTGGTGGTGATGATGATGAAACGAATTAATACTCTGTCCGTTTGTATTTACGTAAAGTTTTCTTCGATTCAATCTTTTATTAGACGTATCACACAAAACTATTAATTCTATGCGGTTTTTGTTCGTTTCACAGAGTTGAGGCATTATAAAATCGTAATAACGTGTTGTTTTCATATTCTTTGTACGTATTTGATTTCACCTCCGATCACTGTTTAATCGTTTCATCAATTAAGATTTCATACGGACATTAAATGCCATTAGCCACCGCCTCCCCACTCGTCGTCGTCGCCTCGCTGCCGCACCGTGGTGATTGTCCTTGCGCGTGTGATTAATTCATGGGTGACCCCTACCGACTTTAAATTCGGCTTGTGTAATTATTAATTGTTTACGAGTATTGTAGCACGCACCATATACGCAGTTACGTATGTTTAAGTATATATTTTGTTGTTATCACTTGTTCGTAGATGTATTGGCTGCTGCTGGTATATCTTAGCAGATACAGGTACTTATTGGCTTAAGAAAATGAAAAGGTGTGATAAGTTTGAGCCACAATTACGTTAATTATTATTTGTGTTCGATGTATAGCAGTAGACTCGATCCTCTATTTTATGGGCCGTTAAAAATGAAACGCGAATTATATGTTCAGCCCTTTGAACAGATGCAGGTGTGAAGATATGTTTTTCATTTTATTCACTAGTGATTTGAAACGAGTTGCGCCGGCGCGTCCCCGATTGGTATACGAATATAGATATGGACGCCATTTATAATTTTATCTGAATTGCGCCGTTCCGTTCCACGTTCACGTGTTGCGCGAGATAAGATCAGTTTATAGTATAATATTAGAATGCCGAGCTCGAGATCGCGTCGCGTACACTTTGTATTCGCTATAATATAATTCTGCGCATTCGAAACCACGTATGTTTCCACGGAACTGGAATAGCCGTTGGCATAAAAAAATCTATCAAGGAAACATTTATGTAACATGAACTATTTAAGACCAGGGGTGGCTTAATTGGCACTTTTTAGGCAAGCGCTCTACATCTGGCTTACCGTCTGGTGATGATGCTGTGGTCAATGCGAGCGGGTTGAGATAAAAAAAGCGCGCAGTGAGACAGCGTTCTGACCCACTAGAGTTGTCGTTCAGAATCACTCTGAAGAATTGAACCGTCGCTGGTAAAATATGCTGGCCGTACGACGACTTCAATGGACACAACCGACGAACGATAATAATAGGACAGAGTTAAATGGTTCGCTCGGAATCCTAATCACATTGTTGCATTACGCGGACGCGCAGCCTTCGTGCATGCGTTGCTTGTTACAAGGCGATGTATTTACATAAGATTGTGCATACCGTTTTGGACATGTGTCGGCGTGTAGGGCTCGAAGAGCGTCCTGGGCATCAGACGCGACAGTGGGAAGTTTCTTGTTGTACGACTCTATGCATTCTCGAAGGAATAAAGCCTTTCGTCTACCAAGCTAACGTCACGGTTGCAGTAATGATGGGTATATTTAACTATAAGATTTTATTGAACTTGAAAATGTTCCAACGGTTTTACGGATTCTAAAGATTGTTAGATACATATATATCTTCACGCTAGGTCCCTTAAGGGGTAAGCATAGGGCATATTTTAGATAATTTTCGGAATCAATATTAAATGATTATTATCAAAATGATGTAATAATTTTATCGATTATTAACATCGAAATCTCCTCCGATAAGAAATTTCTTTATAAGTATCTATGTGTTTATTTGCAATTTTGTTGTAAGCCCTTTTCGTTAAAAGGTTTGAACATTAATGTGCCAAAGGTATTTTTCTAATGTTTGGATATTTTATGATGTATTAAAAAATATGTAATCCTTAATTTTCAGCTTCTATAACCAACTCCTATTTTTCAAAAGCCATACTAGTAATTTAATTATTTTTAACCCTGGCCGATTTGGTGGTCAATTATCACAATATTATTTATCCCTGCCAAGCGTCTACCGGTGTCCTTTCTCTACTTCTCACGCAGTAAACAGCACGGATAAGAACGAGGCCGGTCTCTTGTCTCTCTCTCACATAATTAAAAATCATTAAGTAATTCAATTTATGTCTGGTTTGTACTGTGAACAATGCCACTAAGAGTTTTTTTTGTACATTACAAATTACCTAGAAACAATTAAAATAGCAAAATAAAATTTGCTGCATCGACTATAAATATACAGGGTGCCCCAGAAAGAATGGATAATCCTGGAATGCCAAGTAGTACAGCTATCGGGTGCTCAAAAAAAAAATATCAAAAAAAATAAAATCCTATCGGTGCCCAAAATATGA